>CABHPP010109306.1:29628-68741 GCA_902168425.1 Peromyscus attwateri
AAAAAAAAAAAAAAAAAAAAAAAAAGTTGCCTGCTCTGTGATTGTAGATGCTATACAGTAGAAAAGAGGAAAAGTTAAGATTACAAAAGAGAAACACATATGTCTTGGGCATGGTGCAGGTCAAGAGGACCTCTAAAACATGGAAGGAATATATGCATTTTGCACAGAGGGGAACTTCCTCTGACACTGCCCAGTGGTCATACAGTGACCACAGACTAGAGTTACAGGTGATTTCAGTTGAAGTGAATTGTAAGTTTAATAAGAGTTGTTTCCAACCCCGCAGGTTCTCGTCAACATATTCTTTGATGAAAGGTAGCTAGGCAGAGAGGTTTGGATGGACCCCAGACCTTCAGAGTATGGTGCACTTCCCAGGTGGGCGCCTCCTCTTGATGCTCTCGATCTCTTGATGAAGTCTCCTGCTCTCATTCTGGAATCCTTCCTTAAGAAGCCGTTCTTGCTCCTAAAATGGAGATGGGGACTGAACTCAGACAGCTTCCCACATTCCTCGGAGGGTCTCACAGACACCCCTGCAGTAATTACATTAACTCCTGGAGGAATTTGGGTGTTTTTCTTGAAGCCTTTTCCTTCCTTCCATTTTTCTCTCTCTCCTCTTTCTCCCTCTCCCTCTCTCCCCCTCCCCTGCTCCTCCTCTCCCTCTCCCTCCTATCTGCCATGCAAGTTGATAAATTTCCTATGCTTTCTCCAGCTTTAGAAATGTTGTCTAACAGTTCCTAAAACACCAGTGGCCCAGAACTCTCAGGTCAAATTCTTGGGTCTTTTGACTTATGTAAAATACATTTTTTCTCCCTGTAAAAACAACAGCTTCTTTCTTCTTTCTTGCCTCCTCTCTGATGTGTGTGGTGTGGACTCTCAAACACGTCTAAAAAGGTAAGAAAGATAAATGCAAAGCAAGTGGAAGGTCACTGCTTGGCAAGTGTTCAATCAAGGAATTTAGTACATGTCCAAAACTTTAGTGACAGTGACAAATGACGTGTGTGTGTGTGTGTGTGTGTGTGTGTGTGTGTGTGTGTGTGTGTCTGTGTTTGAGACAGGGTTTCTCTGTGTAGTTTTGTTGCCTGTCCTGGATCTCACTCTGTAGACTAGGCTGGCATCAAACTCACAGAGATCTGCCTGGCTCTGCCTCCCAAGTGCTGGGATTAAAGGCATGTGCCACCACCGCAGAATATATTGAAGCAACTAGGGTCTGCAGTCCTCACGGGATATATTGGGTCACCAGGGAGATTCAGCACTGATGCAGAGGAATGCACGAATAACAGGAGAGTACTGCAATTTGAGTACTTAACCAACGTGCTTGAGTGGGTAGGTGATTAGGGACTCTTGCTGTTAGGATGCTTCCAGAGACAAGATCATATTAGGTGTGGCAGAAATGAAATTCCCATAGGTTCCATTTAGTGGAGAAAATAAGCTGGATGTTTTATCATGCATTCTGAAGAAAAACAATTACTTCATGTGTCATAAAATTACAATGTCTCCATCTAGCACAAAATAAGTCCCGAGTTATTAGATGGAAATAAGTAGGAGACAGGAAAGCAACACTGAGTAATTCCTAGCCACTGTCTATGGGTAGTCTAATAAAGGGTTTCATACAGCCATAAACAGCTCTTACTCACTAGACACTGCTGGAGATAAGTCATTAGGGGACAAAAATGCATCAGCATATCTGAACTATTTACTGTATTGCAGGAATCTTTATTGTGAAGGTCTTATTTCATAACCCAGGCTGACTTGGAACCAGTCATCCTCCTGCCTCAGCCTACTGATGAACTTGCATTTTGGTTTTCTTGTTTGGTTTTTTAGATTTATTTATGTTATTTTAAGTGTATGAGTGTTTTGCCTGCAAAGTGACCACATGTGTGCAGTATCTGCAGAGGCCAGAAGAGGGAGTAGAGTTACAGACTGTTGTAAGCCACTGTGTGGGATGCTGAGAACTAGACCTGGGTCCTCTGTAAGAGCAATAAATGCTCTCAACTACAGAGCTGTGTTTTCAGCCCCCTGATACTCTTATTTTTGACTGGGGCATAGGAACTTACTGAGATGATGTGACCAAGTACCTGAAGTTTGTGAGATATCATTTTATCGTGCTCTGCTATTAACTGCTCCCGATCCCTGTGCATCTTCTCAGTCAGCTGTTTCACGTGCTCCTGGTAACTCTTCTCCTTCTGCTCCATCAACAGCTCATACTTCTTTTGCTTATTTTCTAACTCTCTGTTGGCAGCTTCAGCAGCTTCAGTTTTTATCCGTTCCACTGAGGAGGAAACGCAAAGAATACGAGGTTTATATTTTATGACTTACTTTTGTTTTTTCTCTCCTTCAAAAAAATTCTCGCCGGGTGGGGGTGGTGCATGCCTTTAATCCCAGCACTCAGGAGGCAGAGGCAGGCGGATCTCTATGAGTTCGAGGCCAGTCTGGTCTACAGAGCGAGATCCAGAACAGGCACCAAAACTACAAGGAGAAACCCTGTCTCAAAAAACAAAAACAAACAAACAAACAAAAAATTCTCATTGTCTTTGATAAGATTTCTTGTGGTGATTTTTGTAGGAAATAAACAGTTAATAAGGAAACAGATAACCATATAAACCAGTTTAAAAACAAAACACTATGAATAATAGTTGTGATTCTTTCTCTGCAATGATGATTTCATATGGGTCACTATTGATAAATGCATCAAGAGCTTCCAACATCTGGAGTCTCTTCAGCACCTCTCACCTTCAATCTCCTTTGCTGCTTCTGTGAGTGACTTATCCGTCCTTAGAAGTGTTTCAGCCACATCCTCCTTGGACTCAAAGTACTTTTTCAGCATCTCTTCTGCCTAGTTGTATAGAATAAGTTGAAGACAAGCCAATGTGTCTGTTAACTGACATTAATGTTACCAGCTAAGTAGCAATTCAAATAGCTTCTTATGTTAATGGACCTAACGCTGACTTAGAGATCCCCGCCCCAAATCCAATCCTTTCCATAGCCTCATCTTTTAGATCTACTAAATCTTTTGAACTAGTTGTGTCTGTGGTCTCTTTTCTTATCGGCTTCACATACATCTCTCATGTAACCATGAGCTGATCATGTTGGTTTTAGATTCAAACAATATAGCCTCAGCCTTTGCTTGTTGTCTGTTGCATGCAAGTCTCACAGCCCCAGATCCTGCTTCCTGACTGCTGCAGACTATTCATTTCAGAGCAGCCAGAACTTTGCCATGTTACTTTAAGAACAGTCATACTATTCCAATGCTCTAAGATGACGTTACAGCTCATCCAAATGAGCATCGAGCAGTTTTCGGTGTCCTCCAAGATGCTCCTTGTCTGGATTGTGACCTTCTTTCTCTCTTGCTAACCTCTGCATTGCCTACCAGCTCTCAGAGCATCAGGTTTCTTGCTGTGCCTCATATATACATTAACTTACTCTTATGGACTAGTTCTGTTGTTTGAAATTTCCATCCCCAGAATGTCCACTTGTCTATTTGTCTAACTTCTTAGAACAGTTTGCTAAATCTTTACCTCATGGTTTATCAAAACAGTAAAATACAGTATCTCTTGTATGTCTGGGGTGCCTATGGGATTCAATTCTTATGAAAAGTATATAATCAGAAAAGTGTCGTGGTGTGCCTTAGAAAATTTGAGAGGAGTCGATGCACCATCCTTTTGTCCTTTTGTCCCTCCTTTTTGTTTCGGGGTGTAAATTTGAAATAAATGCTGACTCTCTAGCAGCTATCCTAGAGCATGGAAGCAGCTTGGGAGATGGAAGCCCTGAACTAATGTGCAGGAGAACAAAGAAGAGTTGAGGGAACAAGAAGGTGGTGGAGCCACCACAGCAGCACCGGGTTCTTCCTACGTGACTTATTGCCCAGAAGAAATACTCAGCCATTTAAAAGACATTGCTGTTTGTGAACAACACAAAGTCAAACCTAATCTTCAACTCTATTATCAGTGTAGAGTAGTCTAGAACTGAGGGATACGGATGAGGCTAGCTGGCATTGCATTCAAGAGTTACTGCTCCTCAGCTGGGTGATCTTATGTGAGCCTTGTGCTCTGCTCTGCCTTGTTTTCTGTTTCTCTTTATGACACACTAATAATGCATGGTTTGTGTGAGGCTATGAGAATGAAGAGAATAAGTTTCCAAAGCACAGAGAGGGTGGAGCTATCTAAGTGCTAACAGCTAAATGTCATTTGTCCATGGGCTTAAAAGTACTTTACTCTTGAAGTGCTCTGAATGAACGTAACTTTTAACTAGTTTTTCTTTTTTTGTTAATCCTCTTGTCTCTGGCAACCTGAGAAGCCCTCAACACACATAGTCAAATCAATCATTTTAGACAATTCCATGACTGAATTGTTGAGTGAAGAATGAATCCCACAAGCATTTCTGAGAGGTCCTGTTGTGCTTCCAACGAGAAAGCTGCCATCTATCTCAAGGTTGGCTCTCTGCCTAGATGGATGTAAGACAAGGACACTCTCCACCAACACCACTGCACCTTCCTTGTTCTCTCTGCCATTTGGAAGAGATTCCTCACTAAGCACCTTCACAGGGTACCAACCACTCAGTTTACCTGGAGCCCCTTTCCAGGAGCCTGATTGTACTTTTTCTCCAGTTCTTGTTTCTTTTGAAGAAAGAGGTAGTAACCTCCCGGTTTAGAAAATGTCCCCTGTTTCACTTCTTCTTCCAAAGGTCCAAAAATATCTTCCAGCAAATCTGAGCAACGAGCTGATGACACGTCCATGTTTTTCTTAACAAAGGCATCTCGCTTTGCTTCCAGCTGGTCCTGGGGAAAGACAAAGTCACACAGATGGTTGAGAGGAGGGAGATAACACAACAGACTACTGGAGAATGTACAAGTGGGGCCATATTCTTCACCTCACTGTGAGATCCAAGGTACCCCTGAGGAGGGTGCTGGCTACAGAAACTGACACTTCAATTTTGATTTCCTAGAGGCCTTGCTCTCTGTTCTCCTGCTTAAGAGATATTGTCAGAGCACGGACACTGCTTCACAGGAAGCCTCTATCTACTGAAGTCACCAATTAAGGAATGCTTCAGATTATAAAACTTGGAGCTAGGCAAGCCTGTGTGGGCCTCCTGAACCCATTTTTTTGTTTTTTGTGGCTTCATGAACATGTTGTTAGTAGACTTGTCTATAAGGGTGGGGGTAACACCACCAATCTCAGAGGTTTCTTGTCAGACTCTACGAGGTGATAGAGAGTATTAAGCCCCAGGACTCTACAGAAACACTCAGTAAAGGGTAATTGACTATGCAATGCTCTTTAATACAGGAATATTTCCCTGTGTTTTCTTACTGCACAGCCAATGAAAGTACTGAAGAGGATATGATAAGCTTGTCAGTGTTTGGAAAGCATAATGGAAGAGCTGTCGCTCCATATGACATCAAGCAAGTAACTAAATATCAACTCTCTTATATCCTTTAGGTTGGAGAGTAGTTGATTTCTTATTGGAATTGACTCCCCTATTTTACCATAACTTCTGAAAGAAGCCACATGTCCTTTGTGAAACCAGCCTTGGTAATCTGAGAACCATTGCCACTGATCAAACAGCAAAAATCTATAAACATTCTTATGACTGTTTTCTCATTACTAGTGGGGAGCACAAAAGCAGTAGTATTTCTTGACAATAAGAGCTACATTAGGAGTGAATATGATAAAAACACATTATATTTAAAATTCTCAAGGAATAAAAATATCATATTATGAAAAAGTAAATGAAATAATCCTTTGTAAATGTAGTCATGTAATTAATTCCCTCAGTGACAGAAAAATGGTTTCCAGGGTGGGGAAACAAACAAAAATGGAGTGTGTGTGTGCGTGTGTGTGTGTGTGTGTGTGTGTGTGTGTGTGTGTGTGTCTAGTTATAGTGTCATGCTTTTTGACCAAAGTCCAGCAGAATCTAATCTTTCAATAATCATTGCAAAGCTGTGTACATCACCAAGTGTCACTGTCTTGGAGACCAATGACAATGCTCATCCCAGAAAAGGCCCATGTTTTCTTTGTCTTATGATATCAGGTACCACACTTACCCCTAATTCCCTCTGGAACTTTTGGTCTATATCCTTGAAAGAGTTCTTCATGAAGACATCAATGGCCTCTCTCTCAATGGGCCTGTGCAGGTCCAGCAGCTCTTCGAGAGTTTCCGTGGGCAGCTGGACCTTCTGGTTCATCTGTTCTTCATAGTGCTCAATGGCCTTTTGCACTGCAGCTGAGTTCTCTATCTGGGCCAAAGTCAGGACAGCATTCTCCATGCAGGGTAGTTCTCCACTTCTGATGGCATTGACATAGGTCAGCACCAGGCTCTGTAGACCTACCAAAAAAGTTAAGAAATTGGCTGTCAGTTGGTAGAAAGAGCACTCTACAGCTTTCAGGATCATTTGTTCCAAAGATAGATGTTTAATTTAGTAGCTTCTAGTATTAGGGGAGGAGAGTTGTGATATCAAATCTTATTCCTTTATTACCCTTCTTCTCTCTCTTCTCACTCTTTTTCTTTCCTCTCAGCCTAAACCCTGTGATTCTTCATTGACTTTTTTTTTAAGCCAAAGCATCAGCTTTTCTTTTTTTCTGGTTTTGTTGTTATTGTTTTTAAAGTGGTGCATCTTTCTAGTCCTGTCTCTAGTCTGTAAAAAGGGATCAACCCAGACATTCACCCACAAAGCTGTAAGTAGATGAACAAACCATCTAGGTTGATTGAAAGCATCACACTCCAGGAATCTGTTTTGCCCCTTTATAGCACCACAGTGTGTTGTATACAAAACACTCAAGAGAGTTACACATTAAACTAGAAAACTTTACTTTGTCCTCCAGAATCCCTGCCTTCCAAATCCTCCATAGAGCTTAGAACCAACTGAAATTTCCTTAAATCATGTTTCTGTCTTTTCAGGACATCACCATTCCACACTTCTCCAATGGGGGATTCTCTCATCTACTCTCTTCTTTCAGTCACTTGACTCTTACTTTCTTGAAGTCAGAAAGTTGTGTCCTGCTTTGGGCCTTCTTCTGTTACCTTAGTACCTCAGGTATTACCTTCTGTCCTTCTGGATAACTCTTACCCATTTCAACTTCTCACCTTACTCAGCTTAAAAAACCAATGTGTTCTCAGCCCCCATGGACTTATGTCCCGCTTGCCTAGACCTCTGGCTCCCATGTAGCAACTCCTTATTTTTTATTAATTATGTGAAATATTACTTATCACTATGAATTTTGGGGTTTTTGTTGTTGTTGTTTACTTCTAAGATGTCTTTTGATTGTATTGTGCTGGAAGGAAGATGGAAACCACATCTCTTTACCTCTCATTAGACCCAATACTTGGCTTTTTAAAGTCATTAGTAAACATTTTGTTTTTACATGGAAGTTGTAGCCCTTAGTGGTAAACTCCATAAACATGGTATTTTCATTTTTCTGACTTTTAGTAACCCTTTTTATAAGTGGAAAAAAACAAGTGAGGGGAAAGGCTTCTAGGGTTGAATTAGATTCTAGTTAGTTTCTCTCTCTTTCCCTTTTGCTATTACAGATATGAGATGGTCAGAAATGGCTTTAGTTCCAAAGTAAATTCCATCATGTGATACATGCATTACATCTTCAGTGAAGTAGCCCACAATGAGCAGAACAGAAGCCCAGGTGGGAAGTAGAGGGGATGACTTACGTGGCCCATTGACTATGATGCCACCAGACAGAGTCTTGACATCAGAAGAGCTGAAGATGTATGAGGTGAATTCTGCAACTTGTTCCACAAATTCATCACTCAGGTCTTCCTCTCTAAGTGTCTCTAGTTTGGAAAGATACTTCCTCTGAGCAGGCCTGTCGAAGACAAAGCACCTCCTCTTTGGGAAGAACTTCCTGATGCATAACCGAGGCTCATTAAAGCTTTTAATTTTCATATCAGATCCTGCAAAAATGAAAATTAGATATAGTAAACTTCAAATGAATTACTTCAATATAAGACACTTCCAATTCCATAACTTCCACAACACCTATGTAAGCTGGAAAACAACTAATATAGAATGAGCAATACAAACTTAAAGGAATGAGAAAGAAAACACCCTTTTCTAAGAAGACGTAGCTTGTGAAATTTCACATGAAGTCCAAAAGATTCAGCGAAGCTGTGTTTCATTTCCCATAACAACTGTCAGGAAAACACAGCTACAAAATCAAGAGCTTTGACAACAGTGCAGAAATGACATTTATGAAACTGTTTTCTCTTTATATCAGAACATTACACCAAGCCCAGGTACCTTTTTTCAGGGTCAGTGAACGTTCCAGGTATTCATCAGCAGTGATGGGTTTTCCATTAGCTTCCAGCTCCAGGGAGAAATCTCTCAGAGCCCACACAAATGTTGGAAAGAAGCCTACGAAGTTAGCTGAGTCGTCTACCCCATCCTGCTCAGGTAATGACTTTGATTTGATAAGATCAGTTAGCTCTGTAACATAGCTGAGATGTTAAATTAAGAAAACAATAAAAATAGGTTTATCCTTTTATGATATTCAACTAGTGCCTCCCCAAATTAATGTTTTTTTAGTTATTTTATAATGTAATTTAATTTTTCATATCAGCCATGGATTCCCTTGTCCTCCCTCCTCCAGACTCCTCCCCCTGCCCTCCCCCCAGCCCACCCCCTGTTCCCATCTCCTCCAGGACAAGGACTCCCCTGGGGATTCAGCTCAGCCTGGTAAATTCAATCCAGGCAGGTCCAGTCTCCTCCTCCCTTCGCCCAGGCTGAGCAAAGTGTTCCTGCATAGGCCCCAGCTCATGCACTAAGGACAGGTCCTGGTCCCATTGCCTGGGGGGCCTCCCAGACTGTTCAAGTTAATCAACTGTCTCACTTATCCAGAGGGCCTGATCCAGTTGGGGGCTCCTTAGCTATTAGTTCACAGTTCATGTGTTTCTACTAGTTTGGCTATTTGTCCCTATGCTTTTTCCAATCATGGTCTCAACAATTCTCTCTCATACAATCCCTCCTCTTTCTCGCCGATTGGACTCGATCCTGTGGCGTGGCCGTGGATCTCCGCATCCGTGGTTTTTTTTTTGTTTTGTTTTGTTTTTGTTTTTTAGCTGTGTGCTTAGTTTTTATCAACTTGACACAACTGGAGATCCATGAGAAGAATAATTATCTGAACTGTGGTCATGTCCGGGGGAGGGGGGGACATTTTCTCAATCATTAATTAATGCAAGAAGGCCCAGCCCACAGTGTGTGGTGCCATCCCTAGATAGGTGGTCCCTGGCTGTATAAGGAAAGTAGCCGAGCAAGCCACAAGAAGCAAGCCATTGAGTGGAGATCCTTCTAGGCTTCTGCTCTAGTCTCTGTCTCTCGATTTCTGTCTTGGCTTCCCTTGGTGGTAGACTGTAACATGTAAACCAAACAAACCCTTTCATCTGCAGGTTGCTTTGGGTTATAATGTTCACCACAGCAACAGAAAGGAAACTAGGACATTAGTTCATTCATTCATAGAATTCAATCATTCACAGAATTCAATCATTCACAGAATTCAATCATTTGCAAACGTCTATTGAGCCTCTGCTATGAATCAGGCACAGTCCCAGGGAATAATTTTTAAGATAAATAAAAGGACACTACCATCATAGAGCTTACATTGTAACAGATGAATACAGAAACAAAAACAAGTAAATAAAATATTTTAAAATCTCAGATATTTACGACCATTTTGATGCAGCAAAAGGCCTTAGCCTAAAGACTAAAGAATAATTGTGTATTTCTGGTTACTCAGAGAACTTCGTGTGCTTTCTGAGGTGCTTGATTAGCAGAAGTCTAAAAGAATAAGAAGAGGCATCCATAAAAGCTCCACTGGAGAAGCTGGAGATGGCTCAGTGGTTAGGAGCAGTTAATGTTCCTTCAGAGAACCCAAGTTCAGTTTCCAGATTCAAGTTTCAGGAAACATGATGCCTCTGGTCTTAGCAAGCACTTCATTTTCACAAACACATACAAATGAAACTTTTGAAACTTCTACTTGGAGAACATTTCAGATAGTAGTCAGAAACCCTTTGATATAAAAACATGAGTGTATCTGACATGTATATGAGCTCCAGTGCATACAGTACAAGTGCTAAAGAAGTAAGTGCCAGGACATCCAAGTTTTAAAGGGAAGTAAGAAGTTTCAAGTTTGTTTTCTACTAAGTAGGAAGCTAGTGGTGGATTTTGAATGTAGAGGAGGTAGATATGATGGTATTTCAAAAGACCACATTGCCAGGATTCCAAATGGCTGTCAAGACTGTCGGAAAAGTGTAGCTTGGTCTTTGAGACAGAACAAGGAAAGGTCAGACTAGAGACAATGGAGAGAGGATAAGAGGTCTGTCTAGGGAAGTAGCTTTGCTGGTGGAGTTTAAAATGTGTGAACTAATGCTTTCTAGGATATGATTTAAAAAAAGATCAAGATTATTTCTAAGATTTTGATCAGAGCAACTTTGTGGAACATGTGGGAATTTACTACAATGGGAAAGATTGGGGAAATATCAGAGATTAAATCATCTCTTAAACATCTATGTAAAGATGTAAAAATTTGAATTCAGTCACAGTTGTAAATAGATATTTGATGGTGACTGAAACATAGGTGCACAGAAGCCCGCCAGACAGAATGATATTGCCTAGAGACTAAGAGTAGAGAATGAAGAGAAAAAGTACAGTAACTAAGGAGCTGTGATATTCAGAGTACACAAAGGAAATGGAACGGTTTGCCAGAGAAAAAAGAATATTAGAAAGTTATGAAGTTGTAGATGCAAGAACCAAGTGATTCAGAAGAGAAGAGAACTGATTTTTGAAATGCTACTGTGAAATGAGATAATATGACTTCAGATTGAGCATAGTGATATGAAAAAGAATACAGTATGATACCCAAAGTTAAGTTCGTAGAAATGCTGACGGCATTGATAATGATGTAGAAAGGTAATTGGAAAGGTAGAAGTAAAGGATATAAGGAGAAAGAACTGGGAGAGAATCATGAAAACCAGTGTCTATTGGTTACCAGTCTCCGAACAGTAGGGGTTAAAATCTTCAGCAAAAGAAGGCTGTGTGGACTAGGGGGCTGATAAAAGACTACAAAGAAAGATGATGTGATCTGAGAGCTTTGGCTTCAAAGGAGGTCATCTTTCCAATGGCAGAAGAATGAAAAAGTGACTGTAAGCTATAGATTGGAGAAACATAAATGACTGACACTGGAGGTACAGGCTAAAAAGCAATCACCTCGAGAGAAACCCAGGGCTAGGGAAATTGCCAGGAATCCCCAAGGATGACCCCAGCTTGGGCTACTAGAAATAGTGGAGAGAGTACCCAAACTGAACTGGCTTATCCCAGTGATCAGATTGGTGAATACCCTAACTGTCATCAGAGAGCTTTTCTCCAATGACTGATGGAGGCAGATGCAGAGATCCACAGCCAAATACCAGGCAGAGCTCCAGGAGTCCAGTCAAAGAGAGAAAAGAAGGAATTTATGAGCAAGTGTGTCAAGATCATGATGGAGAAACCTGTAGAGATGACCAAATCAAACTAGTGGGACTCATGAAAGCTGGATCAATGGCTGGGGATCCTACATGGGACTGGACTAGGCCCTCTGCATGGCCAGATAGTTGTGTAGGTTGATCTGCTTTGGGAACCCCTGGTGGTAGGATCAGAATCCATCTCTGGTGCATGAACCGGCTTTTTGGAGCCTACTATCTATGATGGGACACCTCATGCAGTCTTGAGGCAAGGTGAAGGGCTTGGACTTGCCTCTACTGGATGTGCCTCCCCATGGGAGACCTTGCCTTCTTGTGGGTGGGAGTGGGGGATGGGTTGGGAGTGGGAAGCTAAAGGGGCAGGAGGAGCAAAGAGGGGGATCTTTGATTGGTGTGTAAAATGAATGAAAAAACATTTTAATAATAAAAAAAATTAAAAAAGCAATCATTGTCTCAGATCCTGTGGTGAGATTGCAGGATAAATATTACCTATAGCATTCAGTGGGTAGTCAGGAGATAAGTAATATTTAGAGATAATGATAATAGTGAGACCATGGATTCTAAATCATGTTGAGAATTTGAACAAATGAAGGATATTCAGCTAGATAGTGATGTTCTCAACAGTGTGCCACTATGTCAATGGCAAAGTATGACTTAAGAAGTTTGAACTTGTAGAGAAAACAGGCAAAATCACATGATGAGTATAATGGGATTTGTTAATGACTTAGAAATACTAAGGTCCTGGCCTGCTTATCTACCTTCTGAAATAATGAAGCTATCCTTCCTTGGTTTAGTACTGTTCTAGACCACACCAAAAGGATACTGCAGCTGGTCCATGGCCTGCTGGTTGATGGTTCCTATGCTGTTGTAGATGAAGGTGCTGCTGAGGAGGATTGCCAAGGCAAAGATCCAGCAGTCATTCTGGTTGTCTCCCTGCAGGTCAGTGAGTGAAGAAGAGTGACTAAGAGACTGTCCATCCTCTCAAGTAGCCAAAGATGAGACTTTGTCTATCTCCCATTAGCTATGACATCATGGTAAGTCATTTCTACTACATAATAACTTTCTACCTATACAATGATTTTTATGAATGTTCAATTTATCCTCTATAATTTAAGTAAGACAATGGACACTCATGTATATGAGATCATGAAGGACATTCACACTTACAGGCCATAATATTGATCAGTTACTAACTCTAAACAGGCATGCCGAGCTTTATTCACAGGACATATATGGAACATTTAGCACTAGTGAAAGAAAGGTCCTTCAATAATAGTTTTATTTGTCTCAGCTTGGAAAGAGTAGTAACATGTAATTCTCCATGAACAAAGATGTTGTTGCAGATCTTTCATTGTGATTCTTTTGCTGGCAGGCCATTGTGGAAGTGACCATTCTTTTAAAACATATTTTATCAATTTTTTGAGAAACTGCAAACATTGTATTTTTATCATGGTCCCACACTGAATAGCCAGTCATGTTTATAGAATGTACATGTAAGTTCAGGGTATCATTAGCAGTTTCAACCAAAATCTTTGGTGATTAAAAAAAAGACTAAAGTATCATTAGCTATCATCTAAATGCTGATCTACTATTCTTGGCTCTAAGACCAACTTGAAGAATAGAATATTCATTTAATTATTCAGAAGCATAAATCTGGGAGTGGGACAGATACTGCAAGGTAAGCTATTGATGAGTTACAAGTAGAACCTGAAAGATTTATTTTACCTTCTCAACATCTTCAAGGCCCTCTGTGTCAAGCAGAACTAGAGTGTGTCCTGGATTCTGGGGATGAGGCACACACCACATCCAGATCCCCTTGGTGTGAGACTGCACTGTAGAGCCCAGAGAGAAGCCTGCAAAACAGAATAGGCATGGGATGTGGAGGGGAGTACGTAATGGTGCTCCTGATGTTGAGTTGAAAACCAATATAGTTATATTTGACAGAGTAAAACAACTTTAAGTATTGATTTTAATTTCTACCCTAGAATTAGGGGATTTGTAATGTCTAATACTGATCAATACATTCATTCCATGGAGCTAGACATTTGTCCCTCCTATGTGGACAATCTAATAAATGTTTTATAATTCATCATTAAGTATTTTAACTTTCTCAATGAATGTATTTGTTCTTTCTCCAAAACATACCTACAACATTAAATTGGAAAACAAAGGTGCTGTTTAAAGAACCAGTGAGTAGAGGATAATTCAACAAAGAGAAACTCCAGAGGTGGATAGACGTTACACTTTCATATTCATTCCTTCTCTCTGGTGTTCCTTCCTCACATTTGCTTTTAGGATGCGGGCTATGTGGGTGAACAGAAAGGACCCAGCACAGCTGTCTTGGTGGCACTCACCTGTTTTCTTCCCAGCCAGCTTGTTCATCAGGTAGGATTTGCCTGTGCGGTAAAGGCCCACGATGGCCACCACCACCACAGGCTGCTTGATGGCCGACAGGATCCCCAGGGCCTCCTGGTTGACCGTGAGCTGCTCCTCAGTGTTCTCAATGAGGCACATGGGCTCCAACATGTGGATCTCTGAGGCCATGTCCAGTGTGTTCTTTTGTCTCTAAGGAGAAAGTAATTGGACAACAATTTCTAGTCAATGAGAGGAACAATAATAGTATATACTAAAATTTTCCTTCTTAGGAATGTGTTCTTGGTACACTTCTAAAAATTCTGGGTTCTTTATGGTTGTCCTATAGGCTGGCCCACTACTCCCTAGTTAAATACAACTAATCTGAGATCCATAAATAACCAGAAAAGTTATATAGTGGATTCAAAAGGCTGAATATAACATTTCCCCAGCTTTGTTCAATCCTAGTATCTTACATACAATCAGTGTAGTAACTAACTAGGCTTTTGGCATTTCTACAACACCCTTAATGAAGCTGCATACATTATACCTCCTCTTTACTTAAATAACATTTTTACTAATGTCCTTTTTCTGCTTTGTGATCTAATCCAAGATCCCTCACTCATCCTCACATCTCTTCAGCTTCCTCTCATCTTCAGTAGATCCTTATTCTTTCTTTATCCTTCATTGCTTTAGATCCTAGAATAGTATATTGCAGATATATGGTAGAGTACCCCTCAGTTATATTTTTTAGTTATTTTCTTAATGCTAGTTTAAAATTATATTGGTACACACTGTGCAAGAATATCATAGGACGCCGGGCGGTGGTGGCGCATGCCTTTAATCCCAGCACTCGGGAGGCAGAGGCAGGCGGATCTCTGTGAGTTCGAGGCCAGCCTGGGCTACCAAGTGAGTTCCAGGAAAGGCACAAAGCTACACAGAGAAACCCTGTCTCGAAAAACCAAAAAAAAAAAAAAAAGAAGAAGAATATCATAGGACTGATATTCTGCAATCTTCAAAGGATTAATGATTCTAACATTACTTGCTCTGATAATACTTTTTTGAATGTGGTCTCTTGGTTAAGGGGCTACCTGCCAAGAACTACTACTGTTTTGTAATCAAAATTACCACTCAAACAGCAAATGGATATTTAGAAAAATGTCTAAAATTTTAGTTACATGGAAACACAGGTTAAAAATGTATCAAGGTTCCCTCTCATGCCACTGAGAATGTGTAGCATAAAGACAAAAATAACAAGTGTTTCCCAGGGTGCGGGAAAGAGAACTCTTACGTATTGCTGGTGGGAATGTAAAGTGGGCAGCCATGGTGGAAAGCAGTATGGAGCCATGGTGGAAAGCAGTATGGAGGTTTCTCAAAAAAGTTAGAACTACCACTCCCAGATATGTATGTATGTGTATGTATGTATGTATGAATATATATGTATGTATATACACACACATATATGTGTATGTGTCTGAAGGATTATAAGGCAAAGACATTTGCATCTTCATTTCATTGCTGCATTATGGAACTGGTCTAGGTGTCCATCAACAGATGAATGGAAAAATGAAAGCATAGTACACACACCCAGTGGAGTTTTATTCAGCCATAAGGAAGGATGAAGTTATATCATTTGCAGGAATAATGGATGGAACTGCAGATCACTATGTTAAGCAAAATAAGCCAGATTCAGCAACAGAAGCCTTGTATATTTTGTCTCATACATAATATCTAAATTTAAATATATAGTTAAATATATATTTATAAA
Organism: Peromyscus attwateri; assembly: GCA_902168425.1. Lineage (NCBI taxonomy): Eukaryota > Metazoa > Chordata > Mammalia > Rodentia > Cricetidae > Peromyscus > Peromyscus attwateri. The sequence continues at coordinate 45,200 of CABHPP010109306.1, forward strand.
CACATGTTCAGACACATATGAAGTTAGAAGAGCAAGAATGAGAAAGAAGGAAGAATTCCGCAGGGAAGAGAGAGATAGTGATGGATGAAAAAAGAGGAAAAGTATGACAGGAGAAAGCAAGGCACAGTAGCACACACATACTCTCAGATGCATGAGTGTGTACACACACACACACACACACACACACACACACACACCCACACACACACCACACAATGTTCCATAAAAGCCTGATAGGAACTATTTGGGGAGAGGAAAGGTACCAGGGAATTGAGGTAAGGAGGTATGGGGTATACTGGGGAAGTAAATATGGGTGAGAAACAATAATATACATTGGATAAAATGTCCTAATGAAGCCCATTACATTGTACATCAATTAAAATGTTTTTAAGTGTGAAAACAAAAACATGGAGAAAATTTTAAAATTGCCATTTGGAGAGACACTTTTAAAACTCAGCATATCTAACTTTATCATACTTCATGGGCTTTGGTAACTACTTTTAGCATCTACTAATAACCTAAGCTTATAAATTAAGCACTATAACATTAGCTTAAGATGACTGTCTACTCTTAACCACATACTTACTAATTGGAGGTCTACAGCAAGTAGTATTGCTCCTACTTAGATTCATTTATTCATTTGGTTGCATCAGTATGGACTCCTAAGTATTTATTGTATTCTGTGTGCCTTAGTACTTTGTGATCATTCTTTATTTTAGTGTCTGTCTTGTCCACTTTGTTCACTGAAGCTCCTTCAGCTGGATCCTGTGTTTGGCTGGCAGACTTCCATCATATTCCCAGTGCTGTGGTACTTTCCTCCACTGCCACAGCCATGTCTGATGGGAACAGCAAAAGTCATAAAGCCAGCACAGCTGCTTGACAAAGATCCAGCAAAGCTGAGCCACATGATGGCCACCATGCCACCTTTGGTTTTCGTCTCCACCTGTTGCATACTTGGGGGATTGTTATTAGGGATAGTGTTCTTGTAGCCACAAAAGCTACTGGCCTGAGAACAGGCTCTCATATGCCTCCAGATTCTTAAAAATTGGGTTATGGGGTTAATGAGTAAAAATGATAACTCTGTTTATTAATGATGTCAAAACTTGAGGGAAAATGATAGGAAATGATAACTCTGTTCTGTCACAGTTTATTAATGATTACTAAAAGATGAGCAAGGGAAAGTAAAACACTTGTTCAAAACCAAAAATGATATGATCTATGTTTTGGAACATCATGGATGTATCCCTGTTTACTAAATTCTGCATAAATAAAGAAGCACTCTGGCTTCTAGTCTGTCAGGCTGCAAGATTCTCACCACCACCATGGCCTGGCTCACCTCTATCCCCCACCAACTTCTTACATCCTCTGCTGGGGCCTGCCCATCTCAGGGGATGGCTCTAGGAACTCCACCACAGATTTTTTTTTTCAGAGCCAGCTCAAATTTTTCCTGTGCTGCCCTAGAGTTGAGCATTCCTTCTAAAGCTCTGGTTCCTTTCAGGGCACTGTGGTACTTATAGCAAAAATATCACACTGAGTACATTTATTACTTCAAGGTGAAACAGTGTCTTCTAGAACATGGTAGGGTCTTGAACTGATGAAGTCCCAGCAGCTGTGTCTGCTATAGAAAACCTGTGTAAAGCCGGGAAGTGGTGGTGCTCACCTTTAATCCCAGCCCTTGGAATGCAGAGGCAGGTGGATTTCTGAGTTTGAGGCCAGCCTGGATGACAGAGCAAGTTCCAGGACAATTAGAGCTACAGAGATAAACCCTGTCTCAAAAACAAAAACAAAAACAAAAAGAAAACCTGCATAAAATTCCACCACGGATGGGTGAGAGGCTCAGAAGGCCCATGCTAACTTAGGAGCTATGGGCAATTGATGACTGCTGGCGGAAAGAGGGCTGGTTTTCTTCAGTGATATGGCCTCTGGTAATCTACTCAGGCTCCACTAGATGGCCTTATGCCCATGCCCAAATGACCTGCAACAACTTGACTCAATGAGGAAATGAGATTGGGAAGAGAACAGAGCTTGGGGGTGGGGTGGAGGAGAAGGAGGAAAGAGTAGGGATTATACACAGTCAAAAACACATTATGTATATGAAATTCTCAAAGAATGAATACACATATATATTAAAAACACACAAGGGTTTTTATAACTTCCTAAATTATCAATGGGGGATTTGTCTCTTTTTAGAAACTCCAAGCAGCCTAACTTACTTTACCAATAGGCAGACATTGGTAACAAGTAGAGGGATGTTGTCTGAGTTTCATTAGACAGTAAAGATGATGTAAAATGGTACCATGAAAGTAACGTCAACCTTCAAAAACTCACACTCTGTGGACTCTCCCTTACCAGAGCCTAATAAATTCTCCATAATAGGGACTGGGACTCTAAGAGTGAAAGCTACCTCTGTCAACAACTCTGGGTTTCAAGTGATCTGTCCCACTTGTCTGTCTCAGTTTCAGCATCCCTTGGAGAGGTCTTTTCAGGGTAAACCAGCGGGCTGGTAAAGCCTTTCCCACCCACACCTCTGTCTTACCTGAAGCAATGTCCGTCAGTCTTAAAGAAAGCAGCCCCTGTGAAGTGTTGAATGCTGTTGGCTTCTCTTGTGAGTCTGGCTGCAGAGTGCTAAGTCCTCTCTCACAAGCACTGTGGTGTCCCTGCCCTCTGCAATAGCCTGGGAAGTTCCCGATTTTCACCAGAGAACTTATGAGGAGTTAGCTTGATAAAAGAGCAGTGTTTAGGAAGATGAAAGTGAAAGTAAAAACACGGTCAGCTATTGCCACTAGTCTAAGGTGGAGTCATCTTTGTGGATTCCTGGGAACTTCCCTAGCACACTGTTTCTCCCTGTTCCCATGATGTCTTCATTTATCATGGTATGTCTTTCCTTGCTCTCCCACTCTGTCCCTGTTCCAGCTCGAACCTCCCATTCCCTTATGTTCTCATCCCCCCTCCCATCCCCTCTTTCCCCCCCCCCCCCCCAGTTTGCTCATGTAGATCGCATCTATTTCTCCTTCACTGGGTGATCCATGTGTCCTTCCTAGGGTCCTCCCTGCTAGCTAGCCTCCCTGGAGCTGTGGGTTGCAGTCAGGTTATCCTTTGCTTTACATCTAGTATCCACTTATGAGTGAGTACATACCATGTTTGTCCTTCTGAGTCTGGGTTACCTCATTCAGGATGAACTGACCTACTCTGGTGATCAGATACCCTAACTGTCATCATAGAGCCCTCATCCAGTGACTGATGAAAGCAGATGCAGAGATCCACGGCCCGGTGCAAGGCCGGATCCCAGGAGTCCAATCAATGAGAGAGAGGAGGGATTCTATGAGCAGGGGACATCGAGATCATAATGGGAAAATGTACAGAGAAGACCAGCCAAACTAGTGGAAATGCATGAACTGTGGACCACCCGCTGTGGGGCCCCCGCACCCCCCCCCCCCCCCCCCCCCCCCCCCCCCCCCCCCCCGGAACTAGACTAGTCTCTCTGGATAGGGAGACAGTTGTTTAGCTTGAACTGTTTGGGGTGCGGTAGGCAGTGGGATCGGGGCCCATCCTTGGTGCATGAGCCAGCTATTTGGAGCCTAGGGCCTATGGTAGGACATTTTGCCAAGCCTTGGTGCTGGGAGGAAGGGCTTGGACCTGCCTCATATGAATGTAACAGGCTCTGCGGACTCCCTGTGAAAGACCTTGCCTTGGAGGAGGTGGGAAGGCAGGGTGGGTTGGGAGGGAGGAGAGGGGAATCTGTGGTTGGTATGTAAAATGAATGGAAAATCTCTTAATAATTAAAAAAAACTTTATAAAAAGAAAGTAAAAACACTGAACAAGAAGAAACGACTCAACCGCTTGACAGGAATAAGGGGTGTACTGATGGGAAGGCCTCAGGAGATTTCTCAGCTAGAGACCAATAAACGGTGCAGTTTAACTCCAGAGTCTTTGTGGATGTTTAGAAATCTAAGGTGATACATTTACTGAAGAGGGCATGTTCAGAAGTCACTCCCTTTACCTTTCTGTCCTGTTTTGGTCTGTTAGTGTGTGTTTTGTGAGTTGCCTGCCCCACTGAGCTGCACAAAGGTAGCAAGAGATTGTGCAGTTCAGAGTAGAACATGAATTTGTTTAAAAACCGTTTCTCTGTACAGTGAAAGCATAAAGATGGAAAGAAATAAAAAGGTAGAGTTAGAGGGAACCTTGAGGGAGGAGGGTGAAAAAGAGAGAGAGGGGGGAAGGAGAGAGAGGAGAGGGAGGGAGGAAGGGAAGGAAGGAGGAAGGGAGAGAAAATATTACTGAAAGTGAAAGTGAGTCTGAGTTCTTTTAAACATATCAAATGCTGGGAAATCAGCTGGTTTGTTTTCCTTTTGGACTAGTGAAATCTGTCAATATTATACAAGCTCCAAACAATTTATCACCACTTGAGTATTTGCCAACCATGTGGCACTTAAGGGTAAACACAAAGGATTTTTTGCTTGTTTCTAAGCTTAGGGGTTTCCAGTGTCTACACAGCATGTGTGTTCCTAAGCTCTGGGGTGGGTTGTGTGTTCCTAAGCTCTGGGGCGGGTTCTCCAGTCTTCTTTGGAGCATGTTTCCTTAGAGACAAGTCAGTCAGACAGAGTACTTTTCTAAACTCTGAGTGTAAACAACATCTCAGAGGCCTGGGCAGGCCACTGCCAGCTCTAAACCTCTGAGATTTCTGTGAGCCTCTGGACTGTGTCCCAGCAGTCTGGGAATGGCCCTGGTAATGAGAGGGGACACTGGTGCTGTGAACAGCATCTGAAATGGTGGTTTGAAGTTTGGGAAACATCTAATCAGCCCTCATGCTGATCTACCCACTGACCAGCACTTAAAACCTTGCATCTGAATTTCATCTGTCAAAGCCCTTGGTCTGAATGTTTAGATGCAGACAAATGCCCTCATCATTGGAAGACTGTGACAGCTAACAGTCTTCAAATTAACTCTCTTCGTATTGAAATTCAAGAGAGGATTCTGTTACTTCATGAACAATGTACAGCACACATTTGAAACAATTACAGTAGGTTGATCATTTTTATTCACAGATTTCACGTAACCTGTGCTTCTGCTTTTTGTACAAGTCATTTATCCTCAGAGATTTGCAAATTATGCCACAGTAGTACGACACAGATCAAAATGGAGATGAGCTTCAGAACGAGGTGGGACTGTGGGCATGATCCTTGGAAGAATAAAAAGGAATTTATTTTGAGTTTCCCGTAGTGTGATTGCAGAAGTCATTTTAAAACTGTAAGGAGAAAAAATATTAAAAAGAGGGAGATTAGAAAGGAAACATAGTTGGCTGGAGCATGATTCAAGCCAAAAAGGCCTCTAAACAGAGGAAGGGAAACTTCCACTCGCACATGTATTCTGCGTGGAGGGAAATTTTCTCTGCCACTGTCCAGTGGTCTTTCTCTGCTCATCCAGCAGCCACACAGCCTTCCCACAATGAGCAAAGCCCAGTGCCTACACTTGGAACAAATATCAGGGCCCACACTTTCCTTGTCTGTAGACATCATGAAATCGAAGGAGTACAGAATAGTTGCGGATCTCCACTGTGTCCTGTGGGTATGTTCATATTTTTCTCACATTTACAACATGCCAATCTCAGTTTAGAACAAAGCTAAATCCTTGAATTGCTTATGAGCATGCAGCTAAGAATATCCACAAGGGTGTGTGTGATACAAAAAGGTCTACACAAAGAGACCTGCCATATCACTGTGCTATAAAAAAAATTCCAATGATACAATTTAATATCTCTATGGAGTCTATGTTTATAAGTTCAAATATAAGATCCAATTAAAGATCACATTACTCTTTAGTTCTACTATAAACATGAACTGAATCACTTTATAAACAAAACACTATTTGTATACTTAAAATTTGCTTTGTTAATTTTATTTCCACCCTCCTCTCAATAAAGCACCATGCTTTCAAGTGCAGTTCAGTGTCAAATTGCTTCACAGTCCAAAGTTGACCCCGCAGAAAATTCCTTGATGAGTCAGACCTGGGTACAGAGGTTTAGTTGGTTTGAATTTTAGAGTATGGTGCATGAAGAACTATTTTCCTTCATTTCCTTGATCTCTTGTTGCAGTTTCCTGCTCTCATACTCAAATCCTTCCTTGAGAAGCCGTTCCTGTTCCTAAAATGGAGATGGAGACCGTTAACTCAGACAGTGTCCCATGTTCCTCAGAGTGACTCACAAGCTCTCCTTTGGTAGTTACACTAAACCCTGGGGGAATTTTGATAATTTGTCTCAAAATCATTTCCTTCTTTATCATACTTATTTCCTCCCCATCTCCTACACATGGCATTAAATTTCTGTGCTTTCTCCAGTTTTAGAAATGTCATCTAACAATTCCTAGAACACCAGTGGCCCACAACTCTCAGGTCCAATTCTTGGATCCTTTGATGCAGGTAAAACACAATTTTCTACAAAATCACCACCAGCTACCCTCTTCTTTCTTGCCTCATCTCTGATCTGTGTGGTGTGCACTCTAAAACACACCGAAAAGGTGATAAAAATGGGCAAAGAACCAAATGAAGGTTACCACCTGTGTCAGAATTAGGGCAGGCATTCAATCAAGGAATTTAGGACATGTCCAAAATTTTAGTGTCCAAGACAGGAGACAAATATGTTGAAGCAACTGGGGTCCTCAGTGCTCACATGCCATTCTATTAACAACCCTGGAGCCTAGGTACAGATGTGGAGGGATTCTCAGAAAACAGATGCTCTGGCCATGTGAGCATTTACCCATTTTTCTTGAAGGTTTGGGACTGTCTCTACTCTTTAGGATGCTTCCAGAGATAAGGTCATGCTAGGTATAGTGGGAACAAATTTTCTATAGGTCCCACTCTGTAGAAAAGATAGGAGTTGGATATCATATAATCTGATGCAAAAAAAAAAGTCACTTTACATGTAGAAAGTACAACTTCTCTGTGTAGCACATGAGAAAAAAAATAGTCCTTGACAGGCTAGTTGAAGATTTGGTCACAGAAATCCTACAAAACACATGAAGAGAATCTGTGATTCAAAACTACTGTTTAATAGAGATACCCTGATAAGGATTTCATCCAGCAATAGGCAGCCTTATAGAACCAGAAGTGGATCTGAGAAAAAGCAATGAGGGGATGGAAATATAATAGAGAATGTGAATGATTCACTCCACTTGGGAGGATTTTGTGTTATTGCCCTTGTATTTTGGGGAGGGGGGCACAGAGTCTCCAGTCACAATCCAGTCAAGCCTTGGCCTTGTGAGCTCAAGGCCTCAGGTTCCTAATATACGTTGTTGATTGGACTGCAGAAACTGAAAATTAAACTGGTGCAGTCAGGTACCTTAAGTTTAAGGGATATGATTCTTTGTTGTTCTGCCTTCATCTCCTCCCGTTCCTTCTCCATCTTCTCAGTCAGCTGTCTCACATGCTCCTGGTAACTCCGTTCCTTCTCTTCCATCATCAGCTCAAGCTTCTTTTGCATTTCCTTCAATTCTCTGTTTGCAGCCTCTGCAGCTTCAGCCTTTATACGGCCCACTGAGATAGGAAAAAGCAAAGAACGCAAGAAGTAAAATCTATTAGCTGCTTTTGTCTTTTACCACCTTGGGAAAATTATCCTGTCATTGACAAAACTTTCCTGTGGAATCTTTGCTCTATCAATCAGTTAACAAGGAGGGAGATGGCTGCATCTACTCATCTAAAAACAGCCACCATGAAGCTGAGACTGACATTTGTCATTCTCTACAATGATAACCTTATATGGACCAATATTGCAGCACATGGCAATAATTTCCAACATCTGGAATCTTCTCAGCAGCCCTCACCTTCTATCTCCTTTTCATTTTCTGTGAGTGACTGATCTGTTTTTAGAAGTGTTTCAGCCACATCCTCCTTGGACTCAAAGTACTTTTTCAGCATCTCTTCAGCCTGGATGTCAAAAGAAATTAGAATGAGAAAATAAGAGCATGAGTTAAAGACAAATCATGCATACATCTCTTAATTCAAAACAATGCTATCAGCTATGAACAAATACTTTGTGATTCAAACAGTATTTCAAGTTTAAGGTTTTAAAATCAAACTGAGGTCTCCTCAGACTCAAACATTTCTGATTGTTCAAGCTTTACTAACAGGTGACTCCACTCATATAGCTGTATCTTTGATGTCTTCTTCCCCTCAAAGTATTTATTCAACATGTTACCATCAGCTAATAATGTTGACTTGGCATTCAAAATGTAATCTTTGTTCAATAGAAAAAAATTTGTCATACAATATATCTGATCACACCTTTTCTTCCCCAACTCCCCCCAGATTCTCCCCACCTCCTTACCCACCCAACTCCATGTTTCTTTTTTCTGTTCCTCTTTATAAAACCAACAGCTAAACAAAAACCAACCCAAAAAAGAAAGAAGAAAAAGAAAACCAAGAAACTGACACATACAAAACAAAACCCACTAAAATACAAAAATGGAAATCATAATATATTAGCAAAAGAACAATAAGACAAAAAAAATGCCCAAACAAAGCCATATGAGACAAAAAGTTTGCAATGATACTATTGACTTTGTTGTGTGTTAGCCATGTACTTCCTGGCATGGGGCCTTCCCTGAAGTGTTAACCAGGAACTTTCACTTGTCATCTGCTCCATTCAAACCTGCTAGCCTGAGACCTTCCCTCCTACAAGAAAGACCGCTACAGATCATTCTCAGAGCATCCAGAATATTGTCATAGTGGTTCAAGAAGGGGCATTGTTGTGATTGAATGAGAATGGCCCCCATGGGCTCGTATGTTTTGATGCTTAGTCACAAGAAAATGAAACTACTTGATGAGGATTAGGAAGTCTGGCTTTGTTGGAGTTGATGTGTCCTTGATGGAGGGAGTGTGTCACTGCAAGCTGCCTTTGAGGTTTGAAAAGCCCATGCCAGGCCCAGTATCTCTCTCTCTTGGGCTGTTCCTTGCAGCTCTGGATGTAAATAAAGATCTCAGCTACTTTTCCAGCACCACACCTGCCTGTGTGTCACCATACTCCTCATCATGATGATAATAGACTAACCCTCTGAAGCTGTAAGAAAGCCCCAAATTAAATGTTTCCTTAAGACTTCCCTTGGTCATGGTGTCTCTTCACATCAATAGAATAGTACCTAAGACACTGATGCTTAAAATCCCCTACTGACTTTCTCACTTATCAAATAATTATCAGGTCTTTTGGAGTGCCCTCCAAGACACCCACTGACTTATCTGACCTCTGGCCTGTCATTTTATGTCTTGATAATTTTTTTTGTCAGGGACTATACACAACTATTAAAAGGCATCAATTTATTCTTATGTAAGCTTTCTAGTTTCTGATATTTCCGTTTCTTTCATAGCCATTTGTCTCTCTTTAACTTCTTTAAAGACTCAGCTCGACTTCCTTGTCTGATATCATGGGTACAATATAGTGTTTTGTATATTGTATATATTATTCTTTGTACAGCAGGGGTGGGATTAAATTCTAGTCAAAATCACATAATCATATGATTACTAGCAGTGGCTTTAGAGTGTGAATACAGCCCAGAAAAGGGCACCATGTACTAATGTTCTTGAGTACAACAAAGGAAAAAGCCCTGAACCCAGAACATGATCGAGTCATTAGAGTGGCTGGGTTCTTTTTTCCTTACTTCTTTCATTCAAAAGGGAAGAAATATTTAGCCTTTGTAAAGCCATCAATGTTTGAAAATAATATGGAGCTAAATCTAACCTTGCCCTCTATTGCCTAAGTAGGGCAGTTTGGAGCTGTTACAGGCAAAGACTATGCAACCTGGATTTTTCCTTCGGGCTGTAATACTCATTGACTCTGTGATCTTGAGTGAGGTCTTAACTTCTCTCTGGCACAATTCCCTTTTCTTTTTATGAGATAGTAATAATAAATACTTAGTAGAATTGGAGTCAGAACTCAGTGAATTAACTTCTAGAAAACAGTGAGGACAATCTATGTGTCAACTGCTATTACTACCCATATTATTAGTCTGTGAACTAACATTACCTGGGAGTTGTGAGCGAGAACTTACTAGCTACTTTTGGTTTGGTTTCTTTATTCCTTAAATTACAATAACACTAGCACCCTGAGAAGTACTGGAAACATGGGGATAAACGAATCACTGTTGGATGATTAGATAGATAAATGAGGGAATGAGTAAATTCCACAGCATTTCTGAGAGGTCCAATTGTACTCCCAAAGAAGTTGCTGTTGGTGTCATGATTGGCTCTCTACCTGGATGCATCAAAGACAAGGACACTATCCAACAACACAATTGCATTGTCCTTGTTCTCACTAGCATTTGACAGAGATTGTAACACAAATCTTAAAAGGTCTTATTAAATAAAAACACAGAGCCAGATATAGGGATGAAAACCCAAGAGATCAGAGGAATAGGAAAAGCCACAAGCTAACCTCACCTCACTGACACCTCAGTCTCCAAAGAGACCTACTTCCTATATACCCATGCCTATATGCCTTTCTGTTTTGCTATGTCATTTGCTTTCTCTGTCCAGCTACATCACTTCCGCTTCCTGCCCAGCTCTGTCACTTCCTGTCTGTCTGTACAGACCTCCAAACCTTTATGGTTAATTAGTGTTGGAATTTAAGGCATGTGCCACCACATCTGGCTCTGTTCCCAGTGTGGCCTTGAATTCACAGAGATCCAGACAGATCCCTGCCTCCTGAATGATAGGATTAAAGGTATGTGATACCATTACCTGACTTCTATGTTTAATATAGTTGCTGGCTTCTTCCTCTGATCCTCAGATAAATTTTATTGGGAGATACAGATAAAATATCACCATAAGAGATTCCACACTAAGCCCCCCAAAATGGTATCAACTACCTCAGTTTACCTGGAGCCCTTTTCTAGGAGCCTGATTATACTTTTTCTCCAGCTCTTGTTTCCTTTGAAGAAAGAGGTAGTAACCTCTTGGTTTAGAAAATGTCCCCTGCTTCACTTCTTCTTCCAGAGGACCAAAGATCCCCTCCAGCAAATCTGAGCAACGAGCTGATGACACGTCCATGTTCTTCTTAACAAAGGCATCTAGCTTGGCGTCCAGCAGGGCCTGGGGAAGGACAAAGTCACACAGATGGTTGAGAGGAGGGAGATAACACAAAAGACTACTGGAGAATGTCGAAATGAGATCATGCTTTTCACCTCATGGTGTCCCTGCAGAAACTGGTCCTTTAGTTCGTAATTTCCTGAAGGCATCTCCCAGTTCCCCTCCTGCTGCCCATCTTCCTGATTTAGGAAGTAATTATCAAAGCACAAATACTACTGCAAAGGAAACCTTTGTCTTGTCAAGTCTCTAACTTTAAGCATAGCTCAGATCAGGCTCCTGTGGACTTCCTGAACCCACCACTCTGTTGTTTTGTGAACTTAACTGTTGTGGACCAATGATTCTTGTCTCTGAAACAGGATGAGCAACACCCAATTTCAGAGGGTTTTAGTCACATTATGAGGTAACACAGAGTACTAAGACCAGAGACTTTACTAGAAGTACTCAGCAAAAGAATAAATACTTTTTGATATTGTAATACTTTGTATGGTTTTTGTCACTGTGGTGTTAAAGAAAGAGGAAGATGATAATGATGGACATTTCAACATTTAGAAAGCATAATGGAATTAAATATCTACATGTATTACTTCCTGAAAGTAATTTACATATGAAGATGCCTATTTCCTACTGACATTGACCATCTAGCTCACTAGAACTCTTGTCAAGTATCATTACTGATGATCATTAGTAAAACCTGGGCTTGCTAATCAGGGAAGAGCATCACTGATTTTTTTTTATAATAAAGAGAATGAAATTTTGTGGAAAATGTGGTTAACTATAATGCTATCTTTTTTTCTCAATTTCCAGCAGAATCTAATACTTCAATAACCATTGCAAACCTGTGCACATCTCTGGATGTCACTGTCTTGGAGCCTAAGGACAATGCTCATACCAGAAAAAGCCCATGTATTTCTTTGTCTTATGATTTTTGGTACCACACTTACCCCTAATTCCTTCTGGAACTTTTGGTCTACATCCTTGAAAGAATTCTTCATGAAGACTTCAATGGCCTCTCTCTCAATGGGCCTGTGCAGGTCCAGCAGCTCCTGGAGAGTTTCTGTGGGCAGTTGGACCTTCTCGTTCATCTGTTCTTCATAGTGCTCAATGGCCTTTTGCACTGCAGCTGAGTTCTCTGTCTTGGCCAAAGCTAGAACAGCATTCTCCATGCAGGGTAGTTCTCCACTTCTGATGGCATTGACATAGGTCAGCACTAGGCTCTGTAGACCTACATGAAGGAATTTTAAAATTGCTGTTAATTGCTGGACAGAGCACATAGTTTTCAACTCAGTTTTTGGAATTTTCTGAGAAAGAACATCAAAGGAATAACATATTGACCTCTAGATCCAGAGGAGATTGAAACCCATTTTTACTGCTTCTACATTTATCCCAGAGATAGACTTTGGGTTTTGTTGTTGTTTGTTTTGTTTTGTTTTGGGGGCGGTTGTTGTTGTTTTTTCAAGACAGGGTTTCTCTGTGAAACAGATCTGGGTGTCTCAGAACTCACAGTTTGGCTGGCCTCAAACTCACAGCGATTCACCTGCCTCTGCCTCCCGAGCACTGGGAATAAAGGCATGTGCCACCTCCACCCTGCCCAGAGATACACTTTGTATTGACTCAATCAGGGCAGTTTTTGGATGGCCTGAGACACTATGTCTACTCATTTTATCACACTTCTTTTTCTATTCTTCTCATTATCTTTCTTTCTCTCTTATTAAATGATCAAAGAGAAAACTTTCTCCTCCTCTTTTTTTTGTTGCTGTTGAGTGTTTTTGTTGCCCTCCTTCCCTCCCTCCCTCCCTCCCTCCCTCCCTCCCTCCCTTTCTTCCTTCCTTCCTTCCTTCCTTCCTTCCTTCCTTCCTTCCTTCCTTCCTTTTTGGGGTGCATGCTACTAGTCCTGTTTCTATACTATGTAAATGGGTGTCTATTCAGATGTTTTTCCACAAAAGCTATAGAATAACCAAGACATCTAGTTTTCCCAAAATCTTTGCTGTATGTAGGCCTGAATGCAACATATCCCAGGAACCAGTTCTCAGGCAAATCAGGGCAGCTTTAGGTCCTTCTTGCCTAAGAGTTCTCTATGCATCCATCCTGCACTTTTTTGTTGTTGTTTCTATAGTTGGGATGAATTGTGGGTTTTATTCTTTCTCTTACATCTCCATTTACATGTTGGATATGTGTGTGTGTCCATTTACTTTTTTGTTTGTTTATTGAAATAATCTGAAGTTTCTCAGACTTCCCTTAACATTAATACGTAGCCAATGGTGAGCTTGCATTTCTGTTTCTGATCATCCTGCCTCTAACCCTGCAAAACTAAGATCACAGGTTCTCACAGCCATACTAGTTCTTGTGCTATTAGAATCAAATCAAGAACTTTGTGAATGTTAGTAAACCATTCTACTCTCTGACCTATATTCTTGGTCAGAGAGCTGCATGACTACGTGGTGTTCCTTATTGTAACTATCAGGGAAAAGTCCACATTGAATTATTCAAAAACAAACAACTTCACCCATTTCAAAAACCAATTCTTTCTCCTGATATTACCATCTCAAGAAATAATACAACATGAAAGAAGTGCTGAGCTTCAATCTCAGGTGATATATTAATAGGTCCTTGTAGGTGAAAGTTTTCCTGTGTCCCACCTGGCCCACAGTCAGGACAAATCCTCTTACCCATCAGTCCTGCAGCTGCTCAGACCCAAATAAACACACAGAGGCTTATATCATTTGGCATACCAACTTGGGGCTCTAGAATTTCCATAAGGCCTAAAAGAGTTTTAAAAAGGGCTTCTAAACACACAATAGCTGAGCCAAAAACAAAAACAGCTTTCTACTTCATGTCGCTCATGGTGGGCCTAGGTACAATGATATGTCCCCTGGCTGTGGTGGGTTTGCGGCATGCCGGCTGGAGCTATAGCATGGCAGATTACCACCAAGTTACACAGAGGTTTCTGCAAGCCGCGTAACATGGTACATGGTGGATATAGTTTTTGCTAGTACAAAAAAAAAAAAAAAAAAAAAAAAGAGGTTCGTTGTTGTTGAGTTAAATCAATATGTATATTTTAAAGATATCTTGATTTCAAAATCTATGTCTAAGGATACATTGCTTTGGAAAAGAGGTTCTGCTTTTGTTTCCACAGAAAATGAGAACATATGAATTGTTTCCAGGCTAATATGGTTTGATCAAGGAAGACCCCCTGAGAGGTCTCCAGATGATCCAATATCCAGAACAGCTTCAAGGCAACTGGCTAAGAGAATACAGTGTCACAGACTGTTCCAGTCAGGACATACCATAATTCTTAATTTTCTCAGGATTCCCCATAAGATTGTCAGCACCCCCATCCAGCAGGAAATAGTATGAGAAGCTACACCCAAATTCTCAAAATATTGTTTATCAATGTTTGTTTTTATTTAAAGGAGGTTGATTATAAATGCAATCTCTTTGTAAAGAAAAAAAGGGGCCATTATAGATAGGATAAAGAGTAACAACTTGCTTAAAATGTTTTACAATGCTATCAATTTTAGTTTATTACAAATTTAAAGTTAATTTTGTTATACTGTATACATATTTCCACTCTCATTTAAGGTATTATGTTTATGTAACTCATTTAAATTGTAATGAATAATTAAGAAATACAGATTAATAATTAGTCTTCTATGATAGTCAAACTTATAGTCATGTCAGTTAAGTTTTCTAGGTATACATAGATATATTTCAATCAGGTAGGTAATCTTCAAACACTTCAAAGACCTACAGAATATGGCATTTAAATTGTTTTAAAAACTTAAACTTTCCTGGACAATGAGACACATCTGCTCCTGGCAGCACCAATTTACTTCAAAGAGGAAGATGGGCATCAAAGGCACTCTATATGGAATTTATCTTCTTCTTGATAAAAATAGCCATTTGGGCAAGAAACTGTTCTTGCCTGGACTGCTTGACAAAATGTTGTATAAACTGGACATGCAGGACCGATAGGAAGGTGACTATTGAACTTTGCAAGACGAGATGGTCCTTTTGGTTCCTGCTTCACATAGGAGACACCAGCCTGCCGACCAGGGAGCAGCATGTAATGGCACACAGGTAAAACCATGGAAAACATGATGGCCTCTGTGTATTTACTTGGGGGAAGCAAGTGGGAGAGATTTGTTCCAACCGCTAGCCAACCAGGACATAGGAAAACATTCAGCTACAGGTCCCTCTTAGTCCTATCACATTGTCATATTTCACTATAATGAAATTTTTTGGATTTTACATCAAAATATATTAGCTTCCATCTCACTCTGACAATTTCTACTTTCATAATTTTAGCCTAACCCAATGACCATTTAATTCTACTCCATTAAACAGAGAGTTCATCTTCTCAATCTCTCCCTTTTAGAACTCCAAAGTATTACACATAAAATATTTGAGAGTTGTATGTATATAAATTAGAGACCTTCCTACAAAGCTTGGAACCAACTGTAAATTCCTTAAGTCATGTTTCTGTTCTATCAGGACATCACTGCTCCATCCTGGCTATGGTTCCACACTTCTCCAATGAGAGACACTGCCATGCATTCTCTTCTTTCAGTCACATAACTCTTACTTTCCTGAAGTTGAAAAGTTGTGTCCTGTCTTAGGCCTTACTCTATTATATTTGTTCTACACATTATTTTTTTTTGTGACTTTCAGGTAACTTGTTCATTAGTAGGAAACCATGAGCAAGAGAAATTGTTTCTAGGGCTTCATTAGATTCCAGTGACCACTCCCAGCCTAGCTATTACAGATATGAGATTGTGAGAAATAGATTTAGTTCCCAAGTAAGTTTCATAACATGATGCATGAACTACATTTTCAAAAACATCAGCTAATGGTGTTTGGTCTGGTTAAAAGTGGTTCCCTCAGTATCCTACAAGGAGCAGAAAAGAAGCCCAGGTGGGAAATAGAGGGGATGACTTACGTGGCCCATTGACTCTTATGCCACCAAACAGAGTCTTGACACCAGAAGAGCTGAAGATGTATGAGGTGAATTTTACAACTTGTTCTACAAAGTCTTCACTCAACTCTTCTTCTGCAACTGTTTCTAGTTTAGAAAGTTGCTTCGTTGGAGCAGGCCTGTCAAACACAAAGCACTTCCTCTGTGGGAAGAACTTCCTGATGCAAAGTCGAGGCTCATTAAATCTTTTAGTTTTCTCATCAGTTCCTTAAGGAAGGATAAATTAGATGCAGTACATTTCAAATAAATTATTTAAAACACATGACCCTTCCAATATTATAACTTTCCCAAAGCAAGGGGGAAAATCACAATGTGGAATGAGCAATAAAAAAATCAAAGGATGGGAAAGAAAACACCCTTTCTCTAAGAAGCTGTGGATGGTACAGTTCAAATTCAACCAGCTGTGTTTTCATTTCCCATAACAGCAGTGAAGATAGCACAATTATAGGATCAAGAACGTTACCAGGAATGCAGAAGTGACCTTAATGCTATTGATATCATTATATCTCAAACTTCCCTTGAGCCCATTCACCTGTTTTCAGAAACAGTGAACTCTCCAGGTACTCATCAGGAGTGATAGGTTTTCCATTAAGTTCCAGCTGCAGAGAGAAATCCCTCAGGGTCCACACAAAGATTGGAAAGAAGCCCACAAAGTTAGCTGAGTCAGCTATGTCACTCTGCTCAGGTGATGACTTTGATTTGATTAGATCAGTCAGCTCTGTCACATAGCTGGCATGCTAAGTTAAGAAAACTACAGGGAAAATACTAATTTTATACTAATTTTATGATGTAGATTCCACCACTTCCCCTAACATATTTATTTGTTAGCTTATTCATTTTCAGAATTCATTCAGTCACAAATATCTATTTAATGTCTTCTATGGAACAAGCACCATCCTGGGGACAAAATTTTAAAATAAGTGAGAGAATGCCAACACACAGAGTTTGTGTCTGAGAAAGACAGGCACAAGAAATAGTGAATCAATGCATGCATCTGCATGGGGAGCTTGCTCATGGAGTTCTTCAAAGGGCTACTTGTGATTTCTGAGATTCTAGGTTATAAGGAATCCAAATGAATCAACATATCCAACCATGGGAAGTATAGTGAAAGAACATTACAAACAGAGGTCACATCACTTGTAAACCCTTAAACAGGAAAACATGATTATATGGTGAATATAAATCATGATTGCCAGTGTAAAGGGGCAGAAGTCCCAAAAGACAGACATATAGGACATTTAAGTTAAACAGACCCAAGTCTTCAGTTTGATTTGCACTAAATGGAAGGCACTGGTAGACTTTATGTAGAGAAGATATGATACAGCATCATTTCTCCAGAAAACACTGGCAGGGAATGTACCTGGGAATCAAAAGTATAAGTAAAGAATAATATGGCAGTTGACATATCCAAGACAAGAGACAAGAAAATCTTACACTAGAGTTTTTGTGGAAGATATTTAGAGACTATGTCAATCTATGGAAATAGGTTTGCTAATAGAACTGAGAACTTTTGTAGAATAATGAGTTCTAGTGTTTGAGAAAATGGTTGCATCAAATGATTTCTATGTTTTAAATCTGAGAAATTCTGCAAATGATGGGAAAATTAAATGTAATAAGAAACATGGAGGAAGGAGAGATTTTGAAAATTTTGAGTTTGAATTGTCTCTTAGGTATCTACATGAAGGCAGCTAAATGTAAAAGACTGAATGTCGTCATAACTGTAAACTTGATAGCAACTGACACACAGGTGCTTCATAGGCCTTGAGTCCAAATGGCAGCACCTAGAGACACAAAGTAACACAAGGATAGCAGAGGCGCAGCAACTAGTGAGTCACACACTTAGAGGCCACAAAAAGAAGAGAACATAAACCAAAACTTTGGCTGGTATGGTAGGTAGAACACTAGAAAACTTAGAAACTCTACATCTAACATCCAAGTCATGCAGAAAGGAGGAAGAGCTCAGTTTATGGCATCTGCTGAGAACAAATAATACAATTGCCTACGGGATGAAGGAGTTAACTGAGCTCAATACTTGATGTTAAGGCCATGGAAATGGAGCAAGAGGTGATAACGACATAGATGAGGTCCTAAGGTTGGAAACAGGGGAAGAAGGGGAGTGGACAAGGATACCACATATACATGAGTATCTTCTGGCTTCTAGTCTTTAGAAAGTTAGTAGAGTTTTAAATTTTTTGCCAAAAAATGTTGTGGTGAATATAGGGTTGAAAGAAAAGAATGGACTTAAGGTGCCATGCTCTGAGTGTCTGTACTTCAGAGACTCTGCTCTTCTTTTATTGACGTAAGAAAGAGAAAGTGCTGCAGAGTCTAAATAGGAGAAAGAAGCATGCCTGTCTCTTCTAGAGTTCCATAACATGCAAAGTGTGAACTAAACAAACAAACAACATCTCAGAATAACTGTGAGATTTGCAGGAGATGTTACCTGCAGAACATAGCTGGGTAGTTAAATGGTAATACTTAGAGGTGCTGTCAGGAATGGTGATTTCCAGGGACAGAAGTTTTAACTGATATTGAGGATGTGAACATACATAGGATTTTAATCCAGACATGGATTTTCTGAGCAGTATGTGGCTGTTTTTAAGGACATATGGGCCAAGAAAGCTTGAACTTGTAGTGGAGACTGAGGTAAAACCAGATGGTAAAAAGAAAAGGGTTATCTAAATCCCTCAGTCCTTACCTGCTAGTCTACCTGAGGAAATAAGAAGCTACTCTTCCTTGATTTAGTACTGTTCTAGACACACCAAAAGGATACTGCAGCTGGTCCATGGCCTGCTGGTTGATGGTTCCCATGCTGTTGTACACGAAGGTGCTGCTTAGAAGTATAGCCAGGGCAAAGATCCAGCAGTCATTCTGGTTGTCTCCCTACAGGTCAGTGAGTGAAGAAGAGTGACTAAGAGACCATTCATCCTCTCAAGTAGCCAAAGATGAGCCTTTGTCTGTCTCCTATTAGCTATGGTATCAAAAGTAATTCATTCCTACCACATAATAATTCTGTACCTGTACAATGATTTTATGAATGTTCAATTCATGCTCTATAATTTAAATAAGATGATGTACACTCATGTATATGAGAGCATGAAGGACATTCAAACTTAAACTTCATAATATTGATCAGTTGCTAAAATTTAAAGTGGCATGCTGGGTTTCACTCACAGAATATGTTATGGTAAGGGACTATCTTAGATATGGTTTCTATTTCGTGAAAAGACACCATGACCACAACTCCTATAAAGGAAAGCACTTAATTGGGTGGCTTACAGTTCAGAGGTTCAGTCCATTATCATCATGGTGGGACATGGCATGCAGGCAGACCTGGTGCTGGAGAGGTAGCTGAGAGTTCTACATCTTATGCTAGCAACAGGAAGTGGTCTCTGACACTGGATGTGGCTTGAGCATATATCAGACCTCAAAGCCTGTCTCCACAGTGATACATTTCCTCAAAGAAGGCCACACCTTATCCAAAAGCCACACTTCCTAATAGTGCCACTACCTTTAGGCGGGGGGGACATTTTCTTTCAAACCACCACAAGAACATTTTAGCACTAGTAAAAGTAATGTCCTTTAATCGAGTTTTGTGTCTCTCAGACTGGGAAGAGTAGTAACATGATCCTCCATGAAAAATGATGTTATTGCAAATTGTGGTTTGTAAGAGAATGGCCTCCATAGGCTCATATGTTTAAATGCTTAGTCACCAAGGATGGAATGGAAAAGTTTGAAAGAATTAGAAGGATTAAAAGATGTGGCCTTATTGTGTCACAGTGGGTGGGATTTTAGGTTTCAAAAGCCTAATGCAAGACTAGTCTCTGTCTCTGTCTCTCTTTCACTCCCTCTCCCCCTGCTGCTTATGGATCAGGATGTAGCTCTCAGCTACTATTCTAGCACAATGCCTGCCATTTCTGGTGCCAAGATGACAATAGACTAAGCCTTTGAAACTGTAAGCAAGCCCTAACTTAAATGTCTTTTTAAATAATAATAATAATACTTGCCCTGGTCATATTGTCTGTTCACAGAAATAGAGCACTACCTAAATTTTCTTTTTCTCTCATTAATAATGTTGTGCAGAAGTTACAATTTTTAGCATTCCACAGGCTCATACCTAAGAATCAGGCATGTTCAGAAAATGTATAGTCAAGTTTAGAGATACCATTGAGAGTTTCACCAAAGCATTGTGTGATGGTCTAAAAGAAAAATGGCCAAAAACATTGTCAGTTATTATTATGAAGGCTGACTGGCTACTAACCAGTTGACTTTAGTGTCTACTCCTGCTTCCTATGTCAGGTGAGTTGAAGAATGACATTCTAATTTGAATTGCCAGGAGCATAAATGAAAGATTGGGAGTGAAGAATACAGGTGGGCTACTGATGCACCATGAGTAGAATCTGGAAGAGGATGTTGTACCTTCGCTATGTCTTCCAGGCCCTCAGTATCAAGCAGAACTAGGGTGTGTCCTGGTTTCTGGGGATGAGGCACACACCACATCCAGATCCCCTTGGTGTGAGACTGCACCGTGGATCCCAGAGAGAAGCCTGCAGAGTGGGGATGAAACGGGGAGATGAACAGCACACGCTTCATGAAATCTCATTGGAATTACCGTATTTACCACTTACAGGAGGACAAACAGTTACAAGAATTGGTTTTAATTGCAAGCTTAGCAAAAGGGAGGGCAGAACATCCAATGCTGAGCAATCATTCATTTCTACCTTAGACATCAGTGGATGCTTGCTCTTCCTAGATGAACATTCTAATAAATATTTCATAATTCATCATAAAGTAAGTTGACTTTCTCTATCAATGTATTATTTCTCCTATTAAAACACACTTTTACCTTTAAATGAGGAAGTAATGGGAGTGTGGGAGGAACCAGTGAGAATAATTCAGAGAAGAAAAAGTCTTCTGATGGACACAAGTCATCCCATATCACCGGTGTCTCTGATTTTCCTTCTCATCTCTGCTTGCTGGATGCTGACAGTGGGAGTGGGCAGGGGGGACTCAGCAGAGCTTTGCTGATGGCACTCACCCTTTTGTTTTCCAGCCAGCTTGTTCATCAGGTAGGATTTTCCTGTGCGGTAGAAGCCCACTATTGCTACCACCACCACAGGCTGCTTGATAGCAGACAGGATCTCCAGTGCTTCCTGGTTGGCCACCAGCTGCTGATTAGAGTTCTCGATGAGGCACACTGGGCCTGGCATGTGGATTTCTGAAGCCATTTCCACCTTACTCTATGTTCGCAAGAAATAATGAAACAGGTAAAAGTTCTGTATCAGTTAGAAGAACTCAACTCAATGACATGGACCTAAGGGTGCAATGGTGGCATTTATAACTTGTTTGGGAACCTACTCAACTACTTGAGTGCAGTAAGATCATTGGATCTTGGAGGAGACCCAACTACTGCCACTTTTAAATGAGCATAAGTTTTAACTGCATTTTAAATATTTATCTTTATAACACAGATTGCTGCAACTCTCATTCCTAATCAAAGAAACTTTTCTTTGCAACAGATGGAGATCATTATAAAAAACTACAACCAATCAAAGCACAGAGAACAAATGATTATGCGGTACCCAGCCCCAGCTGATACATCTGTAACATAACATCTGCACCTAAAGATCAGGGAACATCATGAAAAGGGGGAAAAGGGGTGAAAAGTTTTTTAATTTATTTAATATTTTTATTTTATAATTAACTTAATTTCTCATATCAGCCATGGATTCCCAAGTCCTCCCTCCTCCCATCCCCCAGCCCTCCCCCCAATCCACCCCCCATTCCCACCTCCTCCAAGGCAAGGTCTCTCCTGGGGAGTCAGCCCAGCCTGGTAGACTCATCAAGGCAGGTCCAGTCTCCTCCTCCCTACACCAAGGCTGAGCAAAGTGTCTCAGCATAGGCCCCAGGCTCCAAAAACCCAGCCCATGCGCCTAGGACAGGTCCTGACTCCACTGCCTGGGGGCCTCCCAAACAGGTCAAGCTAATCAACTGTCTCACTTATCCATAGGGCCTGGTCCAGTTCCATGGTGGCTCCTCAGCCATTGGTTCACAGTTCATGCGTTTCCACTAGTTTGGCTATTTGTCCCTGTGCTTTTTCCAACCATGGTCTCAATATTTCTCGCTCATACAATCCCTCCTCTCTCTTGCCAATTGGACTCCCAGAGCTCCACCTGGATCTCTGCATCTGCTTCCATCAGACACTGGATGAGAGTTCTATCATGACAGTCAGGATGTTAGTCATCAGGGAAATGCAAATCAAAATGATTCTGAGATACCATCTTACATCTGTCAAAATGGCTAAGATCAAAAACACTGAAGACAGCTTATGTTGGAGAGGATGTGGAGCAAGGGGAACACTCCTCCACTCTTGGTGGGAATGCAAACTTGTACAGCTGCTTTGGAAATCAATATGGCACTTTCTTAGAAAATTGGGAATCAACCTACCTCAAGACCCAGCTATACCACTCTTGGGCATATACCCAAGGAATGCTCAATCATACCACAAGGACCCATGCTCAACTGTGTTCATAGCAGCATTATTTGTAATAGCCAGAACCTGGAAACAACCTAGATGCCCTTCAACTGAGGAATGGATAAAAAAAAAAAAACAATGTGGTACATATACACAATGGAGTACTACTCAGCAGAGAAAAACAATGACATCATGAGGTTTGCAGGCAAATGGATGGAACTAGAAAAGATCATCCTGAGTGAGGTAATCCAGACTCAGAAAGACAAACATGGCATGTACTCACTCATCAGTGGATACTAGATGTAAAGCAAAGGATAACCAGACTGCAACTCACCATTACAGGGACGCTACCTAGTAAAGAGGACCCTAAGAAAGACACAGGGATCGCCCAATGACAGAGAAATGGATGAGCTCTACATGAACAAACTGAGGGTGGGGGGACAATGGAGGGCAAGGGACGAGAGAAAGAGAGCTTAGGGGAGTGGGAGGTCCTAGCTAAATCAGGAGCAGAGTGGGAGAACAGGGAGGGTGATACCACGATGAATGAAGACCCCAGGGGAATAGGAAGAAGCAGAGTGCTAGAGAGGTCCCCAGAATTCCACAAAGATACCTCCACTGTGGACTACTGGCAATGATCGAGAGAGTTCCTGAGGTGTGAAAAGATTTAAGAATCAGAAAAACAGAAAGTTTAATGTGACATTAAGGCTCCTAGAAATCCCAGGGAAGCTACAAAGTCTCAACAACTTGGTTACCTAAACAAGACCCAAAGAAGTAGGACACCAATAGCTAACATCAAAGGGGAAAATCTCATGGGGCCTAAACCCTAAACAAAGCATTATAAGCAACTAAGGAATACTCAGAGTGGGATAAATAGTCTTCTACATGCAAGAACTGCCCAGATGGTTATCCAATACCAAGTGGTCAGTCCTGAAATCATTACAAGTAACATTACAGAGATGAAGTGTATTGTGTTTATAGATTTAGAAGTGTGTGTGTGTGTGTGTGTGTGTGTGTGTGTGTGTGTGTGT
>CABHPP010109307.1:0-13254 GCA_902168425.1 Peromyscus attwateri
GACACTCAGATCGCATGACTATCTGCAAGGCAGGCTGGGAAATAAAATCATAAAGTCCAACCCTGGGGCCTGGAGGAAAGATGAACTCAAGGGCAGCCCCAGGCATGGACCTCAGCTCCGCCCAAACTCTGCCTTCAGTACTCTGCAGGTGTGACATTCCCTGGTTATTTGTCCCTTGTCCCCGCAATTCCAAAGCACGGTGGGAATTCATGGATTTGCTCAGACTCCAGAGCCAAGAGCCCAAGGCTTATTGTTGGGGAATATTATTTTAAGATGTGTTACTT
Organism: Peromyscus attwateri; assembly: GCA_902168425.1. Classification (NCBI taxonomy): domain Eukaryota; kingdom Metazoa; phylum Chordata; class Mammalia; order Rodentia; family Cricetidae; genus Peromyscus; species Peromyscus attwateri. Next base: position 285 of record CABHPP010109307.1, read on the forward strand.
TTGTTTATGTTGCATTTGTTTAACTCTGTGAAGCTGTGTTACTTTGCCTGTCTAAAACACAGATGGTCTAATAAATAAATAGAGTTGAACGGTCAATAGTGAGGCAGGAGAAAGGATAGACAGGGCTGGCAGGCAGAGAGGATAAATAGAAGGAGAAATCTGGAAAAAGAGAAGAAGTAGACAGAGAAAGAGGAGGACTCCAGGGGCCAGCTACCCAGTTACACAGCAAGTCATGGAGTAAGAGTAAGATTTACAGAAGTAAGAGAAAGGGAAAAGCCCAGAGGCAAAAGGTAGACGGGATAATTTAAGTTAAGAAAAGCTGTCTAGCAACAAGCCAAGCTAAGACCGGGCATTCATAAGTAAGAAAAAGCCTCCGTGTGTGATTTACTTGGGAGCTGGATGACAGGCCCCCAAAGAGACAAAGAATAAAACAACCCAACAACACAAATGGGTTCTATTGACTGAGAAACAGTGCTCAGGATAAGGGTCTATGGAGGAAAGGTCTGGGATAAGCATAAGAGCAAACTCTTCTGCAAAGTACATGGGACATCTTTTATAAGACTAGGTTCTATTGACTGAGAAATAATGCTCAGGAGTCTAAGATAAACATAATAGTCTGAGGGATTCAGGTGAAGCCTGGCCTTACAGGTAGCAAAGATCATCAGGTTATTAAATACGTCCATTCCCAGATTTCTGGGCAGAAACAGATATAAATTTCTCTGTTGAAGAGAAAAGCCTGTGTGTTTAACAGTTCTTGTTTCCTGAGTGCTATCTGTCAGCACAGGGACTTTGTGCTCTCTACATCTAAGGAAATGGAGCAGTCAGGAAAGTCCTCTCCATGAACACATGAGTCCCAGCACCCACATGAAAAGCCTGACCTGGTGGTGCCCAGTTGCGATCCTAGCACCGAGAAGATAGAGACAGGCCTCTGGGGCTTGCTGGCAAGACAGCCTAGTCTACTGAGCAAGTCAATGAAAGACCCTAACTCAAAAAATAAGGTAGATGAATTCTGTGGAATGATTCCTGTGTCTAATCTCTTACTTCTACATGTGCACAAATGTCAAAAAAATATAAACAGTTTTTAAAAAGAAACAATATTCTAGCCATAGGACCAATGACAGAAAGCACAGGCCAGGAATCAGAGAACTGAGATGCAAGGGTCATTTGTTACACAGCAGGACCCCACACATCCCAACTAGCTGCTATATACACACAGTGTCATCTGCTTGGATTGGATGCTGCATTCAATCCTGTCTTCTCCTCTGTCTCAGGACCACTGGGAGTCACCCCCAACACCTGCTGACTGAGGGTGCCCATGCCCTGCAGGCCTCATTCTGCCCATCTCCCCTTCCTTGCATTGCCTTGCCCACCCAGTCCCAGGTGGTTCCATTTCCTGTAAATCCCTTGGCTACCTGTCCCCAGATACCACAGTCCCTGGTCGGGGCTGGTGACAGGCTATGCCTGCTCTGAGCCATGGACATTAACCTGAGCTGTCCAGTTCTCTCAGCCTCTGGACTGGTGTGGGAGGCAAGGTGTATGTCTGCCTTACACAGAGGAGCCAGAGAGCAGAGCTTGCCTGAGGCGGCCCAGGAAAAAAGCAAATCTCTTTGACTGTTGTTCAAATTCAGTTTTCCTCCAATTGAGGAAATGGTCATGCTCCAGCTGCCACAATGTTCCCTGGTCAGAAAGGCCAGGGCTCTTGCTCTGCCCTGTTCAGCTGCAGACATGTGGTCCCAGACACTCCAGGACAATGCCCCTTCCTGCTTGGTCCCCAGTCACCTCCACCTGACCTGGATTGAATGCTGTCAGTTGAAGGGAAGATTCACTAGCTGAGCGCCCTAAGACTCAGAGGGGGAAGGGGCCCATTTCCCCTTCAGGCTCTCTACCCCTTCCTCTCCTGCTGAGGCCTGAGGCTCTGTGGAGGGAGCCCGAGGTCACAAGCTTGTGAATACAAAAACGAGGGGGGAGGGGGACCCTAAAGGAACCATGCTCAGACTTTTGTGTCTGTCATAGACTCTTGTCCTGATACAGAAATCCCCTGGACACACTTGCTACCCTCCCTGGTCTCCACGGTAACACAGAGGTCAGGAATGTCCAGAGATGCTGTCTTCATCTTTCAGGGTCAGCCAGCCACAGACTGCTCCATCCCACCACCCCTTTACTGTGCAGGGGACACTTGTCCTGCCCAACACCTGCTCTTTGAGGTCACATCAGGATGATTTGGGGCGTTTTGTGATTTAGAGATAAAACAAAGACTCATTCTTGAAGGTTTGGTCCCCATGGTAGATCTAGTCATTGAGAGTCACAGGAATTCTGACCTGATCATTGGACTGACCCACAGGTGGGTTCATATCTGAGAGTCTTTGGGACCTGGTGGAAACTAGGGGGTGGGGCCTGCTGGGGGACATGGTCACTGGGGTGTGCTCTGGAGGGGATATCTTGTCCCTGGCCTATCCATTCTTGCTTCTCTGCTTTGCAGCTGCCGTGAGGTGAGCAACCTCCCCTGTCACATACTCCTACCATGATGCTCTTCTTACCACAGGCCCAAAGCCGTGAGCCAGCCCCCTGTGCACTGAAGCCTGAGGCTGTGAGCCAAAGCCATCTGCCCTACTTATGAAGTGTCCTTCTCAGACACCTGTGACATCAGCAACAAACTGACTAACACAGGGTCATGCTCATTTCCCATCATCCTATGCAGTCCCTCACTGGATGTTCTGGGGTCTAGATTCTACCCATCGTCACGTCCAGGCCATGTTGGAGAATCAGTGGTGGCCTGACCAGTCAAGGCTCATCCTATGGATTCTGAGACCCCAGGCCAGAAGGACCAGATGGATGGCAGATCATCAGCTGGGCCTGCGCAGGAGGTTCTGGGCTATGACATACACCCCTGCCCCCACCCTTTTGGGTCTCATTTCCTGGTCCCTGCCTCCAGCCACTAGAGATCTCTAGATCCTGGCAGCTCAGGTTACAATAGAGTCCATTTCTCTTCTAAGTTGGCCCAGGCTAGCCCGTGTATCACTGATGTCCCTTCAAATCAAGTGGACACAGTTCCCGTGAGCACAGCTGTAGTCTATCCTGGAGGCGGAGAAAGCTCTAAGCTGGCCTTGTCCAGCTCCCTTGGGACATGCTGAGGAGCGGGGGAGGACTGGGAAAAGCTGACTGTGTGATGGGAAAGGGGACCTGCTTGGGGCTGGTGACTGAAGGAGACAGCTATTGCTGATGAGAGCTTTGGGTCTCTGATGAAAGGTGCTGGACTGCTTTGAGGCTTGACTCTGTTTATTTAAATTAACTGAACCATAAATCATGCCTGTCACATTCCAGTCCCTTCTGTCTTATCGATGTCTGCTGGATTTTTTTTAAAATATAATTGTGCTGGGTGTCACACAACACTCCTGGGCAGTTAGCTGGTATGACAGCCTCTGCATCTACCTGCGCTGCTGAGGCTGAGGGCTCAGGTTCCTGCTGATGTCACCTGGACAGTTTGGGCCCTTGACAGCCATCATGAGAGAAAGATTACATCGACAACAGGATGAAGGAGCCAGCTTAAGGAAGGATGAAGTTGGAATGATGTGGCGGCTTCTTGAGTGGATGCTGGGTCAGTTCCTCTTCTTCCTGCCCAGGACAGTGGCTTTCCACCTCTCCTCAGACACGCATGTGTCTAAGCCCACCAGATCCCATGTCCCTGTGACCTCTGGGCATGAGCTTTCCTTAGCTACCTCTTGATACATCTGACCCACCTTCTAGGTCTGTCTGTCCATCCAAAACCCAGCACACATTTGTCTTACCTCCCTAATCCATGGAGACACTAATCACCTACAACAGACACACGGGGGCCCTCACTGAGACCTGAACTGCCCCCAGCAGCCAGGCTGGCCCCATGTCCTGCCTCCGCCATCAATCACATCCCTCACTGGAATATCATCTTCCCCTACTCCCCAGCCACAACATCACCCTCTCATCCACTCAATTCTTCCCTGTAGGGAGAGGCGCTCCTTTGAATCCACCTTCTTTTCAGGTGTGTCTGTAGTCCTTAATTCACAGCTAAAATTTGACCTTTTTTTTTTTTGCAGTTTATTTTATTGAATTTATTTTCACTCAGAAGATGCTGTAAGTTTCCTAAGTGGCATCATCCCCAGTGGCCCCCACTCTGATGGTGGCTTTGGGTTCTCTCTACATTATGTGACTATCTTAATAGACGGTAAACACATCTCAGACTCTGTTATATGCTCTGTAAACAGCACACTATGCTCCCAACCTCTCCAGCACCTGCTCATGCCCTCTCCTCCCCTACGCATTTGTAAGATATACCTTCTGCCTTTCTCCGCTCTTGGTAACCCTTTTAACATGTACATTTAATTGATTGCACTTTAAATGAATTAATGTTTCCACCTCCCTTCTAGATTATAGTGATTAATTCCGATCTTTGCCTGGGCTGATGGGCTGCTAATACATGGCCTGTTTCCTCCGTTTTATTTTTAAACTTCTCTGTTGATATTATTATTCATCAGTGTTTGTGTAGCACTACCCCAGCACACCATCTTTTTAAGGTTACTGGCTTCATTTCAATGCTGCTTCTCACTCAGCTTGCCTCTTCGCATCTGTCCTGGGGGATATGCTGGTGGCAAGGGGCCCTGGAGTTAATTTCCCACTCTTTCTCTAGATCTTCAAGCATCCGGAAATCTTCACTCAGCCTCCCTGTGAACACCACCCACCTTTATTTTCTGTTTCTATTGCATCTGTTCATCTGTTTAGACTGATGCCTAAGTCCTCCCCAGAGGCTATCTGTGGTCAAGCCTACCAGAGCCTGTGTCCTCCTGGGCCTCCAGGGAGTCTGGCCTGGTTCTTGTGTACTGTGACCCTTGGGGCTGTATAGAGCAGCTCATGTACCATCCTCAACCCTGTAGCTCTTCTGCCTGTGGCTCTGGGTGGAGCCTATGTTGGCTATGTAGCATTGGCTAAAACATGGACCTCCCTATTAAGTCTTAGGGTATCCCCGTGCATGTCCCTGGCTCCTCCTGGCTTCCTGAAGAGGATCCTGATGGCACTCTTCTCAACTGTGTCCTGGGGAGGTACATGCCAGGAGCTGCAGCTTCCAAGGCACTCCTTGGGTGATTCAGCCTGAATGAGCTCATTCCTGCTTGGGTGTCTCCAAACTAGTGTGGAAATACATTTTAGGAGACTCGGAGAAAGAAACACTATCTTCATGAGCTAAGAGCTGCTGTGCACTACATCAGCTCACCTCTGGTGGCCAGACATAATTCTCACCCACACATCAGAGGCCTGTCCAGACATCATCCCCAGTGTAAGCACCTTGAGGTGTAAGCAGCTAGCCTTCCCCTGCAAATTCTCTAAGGGCCATAATGACTGTTTCCAGCCCCTTGAGGTGGGAGAGTAACTGGGCCCTGCCCTACAGAAAAAGCCTGATCTTGGGGCAAGCTCAGGGATTGGTGGGATTTTGTGGCCCCATCTCAGGCTTTTTCTGTAGGGCAGGGCCCAGTTACTCTCCCACCTCAAGGGGCTGGAAACAGTCATTATGGCCCTTAGAGAATTTGCAGGGGAAGGCTAGCTGCTTACACCTCAAGGTGCTTACACTGGGGATGATGTCTGGACAGGCCTCTGATGTGTGGGTGAGAATTATGTCTGGCCACCAGAGGTGAGCTGATGTAGTGCACAGCAGCTCTTAGCTCATGAAGATAGTGTTTCTTTCTCCGAGTCTCCTAAAATGTATTTCCACACTAGTTTGGAGACACCCAAGCAGGAATGAGCTCATTCAGGCTGAATCACCCAAGGAGTGCCTTGGAAGCTGCAGCTCCTGGCATGTACCTCCCCAGGACACAGTTGAGAAGAGTGCCATCAGGATCCTCTTCAGGAAGCCAGGAGGAGCCAGGGACATGCACGGGGATACCCTAAGACTTAATAGGGAGGTCCATGTTTTAGCCAATGCTACATAGCCAACATAGGCTCCACCCAGAGCCACAGGCAGAAGAGCTACAGGGTTGAGGATGGTACATGAGCTGCTCTATACAGCCCCAAGGGTCACAGTACACAAGAACCAGGCCAGACTCCCTGGAGGCCCAGGAGGACACAGGCTCTGGTAGGCTTGACCACAGATAGCCTCTGGGGAGGACTTAGGCATCAGTCTAAACAGATGAACAGATGCAATAGAAACAGAAAATAAAGGTGGGTGGTGTTCACAGGGAGGCTGAGTGAAGATTTCCGGATGCTTGAAGATCTAGAGAAAGAGTGGGAAATTAACTCCAGGGCCCCTTGCCACCAGCATATCCCCCAGGACAGATGCGAAGAGGCAAGCTGAGTGAGAAGCAGCATTGAAATGAAGCCAGTAACCTTAAAAAGATGGTGTGCTGGGGTAGTGCTACACAAACACTGATGAATAATAATATCAACAGAGAAGTTTAAAAATAAAACGGAGGAAACAGGCCATGTATTAGCAGCCCATCAGCCCAGGCAAAGATCGGAATTAATCACTATAATCTAGAAGGGAGGTGGAAACATTAATTCATTTAAAGTGCAATCAATTAAATGTACATGTTAAAAGGGTTACCAAGAGCGGAGAAAGGCAGAAGGTATATCTTACAAATGCGTAGGGGAGGAGAGGGCATGAGCAGGTGCTGGAGAGGTTGGGAGCATAGTGTGCTGTTTACAGAGCATATAACAGAGTCTGAGATGTGTTTACCGTCTATTAAGATAGTCACATAATGTAGAGAGAACCCAAAGCCACCATCAGAGTGGGGGCCACTGGGGATGATGCCACTTAGGAAACTTACAGCATCTTCTGAGTGAAAATAAATTCAATAAAATAAACTGCAAAAAAAAAAAAGGTCAAATTTTAGCTGTGAATTAAGGACTACAGACACACCTGAAAAGAAGGTGGATTCAAAGGAGCGCCTCTCCCTACAGGGAAGAATTGAGTGGATGAGAGGGTGATGTTGTGGCTGGGGAGTAGGGGAAGATGATATTCCAGTGAGGGATGTGATTGATGGCGGAGGCAGGACATGGGGCCAGCCTGGCTGCTGGGGGCAGTTCAGGTCTCAGTGAGGGCCCCCGTGTGTCTGTTGTAGGTGATTAGTGTCTCCATGGATTAGGGAGGTAAGACAAATGTGTGCTGGGTTTTGGATGGACAGACAGACCTAGAAGGTGGGTCAGATGTATCAAGAGGTAGCTAAGGAAAGCTCATGCCCAGAGGTCACAGGGACATGGGATCTGGTGGGCTTAGACACATGCGTGTCTGAGGAGAGGTGGAAAGCCACTGTCCTGGGCAGGAAGAAGAGGAACTGACCCAGCATCCACTCAAGAAGCCGCCACATCATTCCAACTTCATCCTTCCTTAAGCTGGCTCCTTCATCCTGTTGTCGATGTAATCTTTCTCTCATGATGGCTGTCAAGGGCCCAAACTGTCCAGGTGACATCAGCAGGAACCTGAGCCCTCAGCCTCAGCAGCGCAGGTAGATGCAGAGGCTGTCATACCAGCTAACTGCCCAGGAGTGTTGTGTGACACCCAGCACAATTATATTTTAAAAAAAATCCAGCAGACATCGATAAGACAGAAGGGACTGGAATGTGACAGGCATGATTTATGGTTCAGTTAATTTAAATAAACAGAGTCAAGCCTCAAAGCAGTCCAGCACCTTTCATCAGAGACCCAAAGCTCTCATCAGCAATAGCTGTCTCCTTCAGTCACCAGCCCCAAGCAGGTCCCCTTTCCCATCACACAGTCAGCTTTTCCCAGTCCTCCCCCGCTCCTCAGCATGTCCCAAGGGAGCTGGACAAGGCCAGCTTAGAGCTTTCTCCGCCTCCAGGATAGACTACAGCTGTGCTCACGGGAACTGTGTCCACTTGATTTGAAGGGACATCAGTGATACACGGGCTAGCCTGGGCCAACTTAGAAGAGAAATGGACTCTATTGTAACCTGAGCTGCCAGGATCTAGAGATCTCTAGTGGCTGGAGGCAGGGACCAGGAAATGAGACCCAAAAGGGTGGGGGCAGGGGTGTATGTCATAGCCCAGAACCTCCTGCGCAGGCCCAGCTGATGATCTGCCATCCATCTGGTCCTTCTGGCCTGGGGTCTCAGAATCCATAGGATGAGCCTTGACTGGTCAGGCCACCACTGATTCTCCAACATGGCCTGGACGTGACGATGGGTAGAATCTAGACCCCAGAACATCCAGTGAGGGACTGCATAGGATGATGGGAAATGAGCATGACCCTGTGTTAGTCAGTTTGTTGCTGATGTCACAGGTGTCTGAGAAGGACACTTCATAAGTAGGGCAGATGGCTTTGGCTCACAGCCTCAGGCTTCAGTGCACAGGGGGCTGGCTCACGGCTTTGGGCCTGTGGTAAGAAGAGCATCATGGTAGGAGTATGTGACAGGGGAGGTTGCTCACCTCACGGCAGCTGCAAAGCAGAGAAGCAAGAATGGATAGGCCAGGGACAAGATATCCCCTCCAGAGCACACCCCAGTGACCATGTCCCCCAGCAGGCCCCACCCCCTAGTTTCCACCAGGTCCCAAAGACTCTCAGATATGAACCCACCTGTGGGTCAGTCCAATGATCAGGTCAGAATTCCTGTGACTCTCAATGACTAGATCTACCATGGGGACCAAACCTTCAAGAATGAGTCTTTGTTTTATCTCTAAATCACAAAACGCCCCAAATCATCCTGATGTGACCTCAAAGAGCAGGTGTTGGGCAGGACAAGTGTCCCCTGCACAGTAAAGGGGTGGTGGGATGGAGCAGTCTGTGGCTGGCTGACCCTGAAAGATGAAGACAGCATCTCTGGACATTCCTGACCTCTGTGTTACCGTGGAGACCAGGGAGGGTAGCAAGTGTGTCCAGGGGATTTCTGTATCAGGACAAGAGTCTATGACAGACACAAAAGTCTGAGCATGGTTCCTTTAGGGTCCCCCTCCCCCCTCGTTTTTGTATTCACAAGCTTGTGACCTCGGGCTCCCTCCACAGAGCCTCAGGCCTCAGCAGGAGAGGAAGGGGTAGAGAGCCTGAAGGGGAAATGGGCCCCTTCCCCCTCTGAGTCTTAGGGCGCTCAGCTAGTGAATCTTCCCTTCAACTGACAGCATTCAATCCAGGTCAGGTGGAGGTGACTGGGGACCAAGCAGGAAGGGGCATTGTCCTGGAGTGTCTGGGACCACATGTCTGCAGCTGAACAGGGCAGAGCAAGAGCCCTGGCCTTTCTGACCAGGGAACATTGTGGCAGCTGGAGCATGACCATTTCCTCAATTGGAGGAAAACTGAATTTGAACAACAGTCAAAGAGATTTGCTTTTTTCCTGGGCCGCCTCAGGCAAGCTCTGCTCTCTGGCTCCTCTGTGTAAGGCAGACATACACCTTGCCTCCCACACCAGTCCAGAGGCTGAGAGAACTGGACAGCTCAGGTTAATGTCCATGGCTCAGAGCAGGCATAGCCTGTCACCAGCCCCGACCAGGGACTGTGGTATCTGGGGACAGGTAGCCAAGGGATTTACAGGAAATGGAACCACCTGGGACTGGGTGGGCAAGGCAATGCAAGGAAGGGGAGATGGGCAGAATGAGGCCTGCAGGGCATGGGCACCCTCAGTCAGCAGGTGTTGGGGGTGACTCCCAGTGGTCCTGAGACAGAGGAGAAGACAGGATTGAATGCAGCATCCAATCCAAGCAGATGACACTGTGTGTATATAGCAGCTAGTTGGGATGTGTGGGGTCCTGCTGTGTAACAAATGACCCTTGCATCTCAGTTCTCTGATTCCTGGCCTGTGCTTTCTGTCATTGGTCCTATGGCTAGAATATTGTTTCTTTTTAAAAACTGTTTATATTTTTTTGACATTTGTGCACATGTAGAAGTAAGAGATTAGACACAGGAATCATTCCACAGAATTCATCTACCTTATTTTTTGAGTTAGGGTCTTTCATTGACTTGCTCAGTAGACTAGGCTGTCTTGCCAGCAAGCCCCAGAGGCCTGTCTCTATCTTCTCGGTGCTAGGATCGCAACTGGGCACCACCAGGTCAGGCTTTTCATGTGGGTGCTGGGACTCATGTGTTCATGGAGAGGACTTTCCTGACTGCTCCATTTCCTTAGATGTAGAGAGCACAAAGTCCCTGTGCTGACAGATAGCACTCAGGAAACAAGAACTGTTAAACACACAGGCTTTTCTCTTCAACAGAGAAATTTATATCTGTTTCTGCCCAGAAATCTGGGAATGGACGTATTTAATAACCTGATGATCTTTGCTACCTGTAAGGCCAGGCTTCACCTGAATCCCTCAGACTATTATGTTTATCTTAGACTCCTGAGCATTATTTCTCAGTCAATAGAACCTAGTCTTATAAAAGATGTCCCATGTACTTTGCAGAAGAGTTTGCTCTTATGCTTATCCCAGACCTTTCCTCCATAGACCCTTATCCTGAGCACTGTTTCTCAGTCAATAGAACCCATTTGTGTTGTTGGGTTGTTTTATTCTTTGTCTCTTTGGGGGCCTGTCATCCAGCTCCCAAGTAAATCACACACGGAGGCTTTTTCTTACTTATGAATGCCCGGTCTTAGCTTGGCTTGTTGCTAGACAGCTTTTCTTAACTTAAATTATCCCGTCTACCTTTTGCCTCTGGGCTTTTCCCTTTCTCTTACTTCTGTAAATCTTACTCTTTCTTACTCTGTGGCTTGCTATGTAGCTGGGTGGATGGTTCCTGGAGTCCTCCTTCTCTGGCTGCTGCTTCTTCCTCCCAGATTTCTCCTTCTATTATCCTCTCTGCCTGCAAGCCCCGCCTATTTCTCTCTCCTGACTCACTATTGGCTGCTCAGTTTTTTATTAGACTATCAGGTGTTTTAGACAGGCACAGGAACAAAGCTTCACAGAGATAAACAAATGCAACATGAACAAAAGTAACACACTTTAAAACAATATTCTCCCACACCCATTCTTATGGAAGAGGTCACAGGTACTTTGCAAAAGACATGCATCTTGCAAAGGAGTTTTGATGTAATCATGCCTGCTGTGGGCTGTTCTGTATGGCAAATGTGTTGCTAATAAAGCACTGATTGGCCAGTGGCTAGGCAGGAAGTAGGCGGGACTAACAGAGAGAATTAAAAGAGCAGGAAGGCAGAAGGAGTGACTGCCTGCCAGCCTGCCAGCCAGCTACCGCCAGGACAAGCAGCATGTAAAGATGCCGGTAAGCCACGAGCCATGTGGCAAGGTATAGATTTATGGAAATGGATAACTTAAGATATAAGGACAGTTAGCAAGAAGCCTGCCACGGCCATACAGTTTATAAGCAATAGAAGTCTCTGTGTTTCCTTGGTTGGGTCTGAGCGGCTGTGGGACTGGCAGGTGAAAGAGATTTATCCTGACCGTGGGCCAGGCAGGAAAACTCTAGCTACACATGCCTTAAATGTCGTTGTCACAATAACTGTCACAAGGAAACTTTTCCCCCAAAGTTGCACTGTGCTTAAATATGTCAAAAACAAACTGCTCTGAGTCAGACTCTACAAGTTTGAACCAACACCAGCTAACTAAGTCATGTTGAACCCAATTTCCTTCTTGCCTCACCTGGACATGGCATTTGCAGGGACCCCCACCCTCAGATCCCCATCTTGTCACCTTTTAAAAGGATTCATTTACTGTTTTATTTACGTATTCTTGTGTGTCTATGCATGTATATGAACAGATGTGTGTGCAGGTAGCTGCAGAGACCAGAAGAGGGCATTGGATTCCTTGGAGCTGGTGTTGCAGGCAGTTGTGAGTGCTAGGAACTGAACTTGGGTCCTCTGCAGGAGCAGGGAGTACTCTTAACCACTGAGCCATCTCCCTAGGATCTCTTCATGTCTTCTTTATATTGCGTCCTGTGGCAGAGGGAAAAGCAGAACACGATAAGTGATACCCTGAGTCCTAAGGGGTTTCCTGACTGCTAAGGTTGGTGCAGGGATGGACATGTGACCCGGTCATACCTAGTGATTGGAGGAGATGATTGATGGGAATGCCTGGACCAAGTTAGGCAGGCTTCCACCATACCAGAACCAGAGCAGATGTGAGATCTGGGGATGCTGTAGCCCCTTTGCATTCACGAAGAGAAGCTTGGCTGAAAATGTGCTCCTCTATCCTGTGTTTGACCAAAAAAAAAAAAAAAAAAAAAAGACATGATTTTATATAAAAATTACACTGTAAAGTGGGCTGTCAAAATATTACTATCGAGCCAAATGACCAGTCTTTTATTCTCCTCACCCAAATAATGATTCCATTTTAATTCCACAGTAACTAAGCACATTGTCTTTGTAAGTGTCTGAATAGTGGGTGTCTTTTTAAATAAGGAAAGAAGACAAGCACACCACAAAGGAAAATTATTCCACTATTTCAAAGAAATCAATGACACATGAAAGAGAAACACTCATTTCTAGAGAAAGGAAGGAGAAAGAGTTGGATGTACTCCTGCTGCTGATGGGGGTGACGGTGACGGAGGTTGGTGATAATGATGGTGATGGTGGTGATGATGATGATGATGATGATGAAGAAGATAATGAAGATGATGGTAGTGATGGTGATGTTAGATCATACAAGGAGGGTGCTGGCACTGTTGCTAATGGTGGTGATAATACGAGTAAGATATTAGTACAGGTGGGGATGACCTTATTCCCTTACTTACTGGCTTGTGTCCTTGGACAAGTGAACGTATCACTGCTGTGACTCAGTTTCCTCATCTCCAAACTGAGCAAAGACAACTAACTCTTGGGGTAGAGACCAGTGGGCGGGGCCTATAATCAGAGCTCCCTGGGTGTGGTCAGCTCAAGGCCAGAATTGGGAATGCTGGTTCTTCACACTGGCCAGAGGAGACCCAGTGTCCTCCTCCAGGGCTGGCATGTCACTCCTGACAGAATACCCTCGGCAGGGCCGTGACTCCCAGGAGAATGGCTCTTCTCTTTCAGCTGTCAGCTCCAGAAGCCCGGGCTGACTATTAAACAAGCTGTTCTGA
>CABHPP010109309.1:0-31579 GCA_902168425.1 Peromyscus attwateri
TCTCTCTCTCTCTCTCTCTCTCTCTCTCTCTCTCTTTCTCTCTTTCTCTCTTTTTTTCTTTCGTTTGTTTTTGGAGATAGAATTTCTCCATGTAACTCTAGACCAGACTGGCCTTGAACTCACAAACATCCGCCTGCCTCTGCCTCCCAAGTGCTGAGATTTTAAAGGTGTGAGCCACCACACCCAACTTCCTGCCTGTCTTATTACTTTGTCTCTTGTCACTGGTTGTTGAATCCCTATATTGGACATTTAAAAAAAAATTTTAAACTTTTATTTTGCATATGGGTGTTTTGCCTGCAAATATGTCTGTTCATCGGGTGGATGCCTGGTGCCTTTGGAGACCAGAAGGTGACTGACTCCCCTAGAACTGGACTTACAGACAGTTGCTGCCATGTGGGTGCTAGAAATAGCTCCTCTGGAAGAGAAGTTAGTGTTTTTAACTACTGAGCTATCTCTCCAGCCTCCATTTAAAAATTCTTAAACAAGCCGGGCGGTGGTGGCCCACGCCTTTAATCCTAGCACTTGGGAGGCAGAGGCAGGCGGATCTCTGTGAGTTCGAGGCCAGCCTGGTCTACAAAGCGAGTTCCAGGAAAGGTGCAAAGCTACACAGAGAAACCCTGTCTCAAAAAAAACAAAAACCAACAACAACAACAAAAAAAACCCAAAAAACCCTTAAACAAGCAGTTTTTTGTTCTCTTTCTAAATGTCTACATCCTCTCTCCTTACACTGTTATTATTCCAGGATACTAGGAATCCTTGTTAATTCTTCCCCCCTCCCCCCCAGACAGGGTTTCTTTGTAGTTCTCTCTCTGTAGACCAGGCTGGCCTCGTACTCACAGAGATCTGTAGATGTAACCGACCGCCTTATTAAATAAGAAACACAGAGCCAATGTAAAGGTGAAAGCCCAAGAGGTCAGAGCTAGGAGCCTTACCAACTTTCCACCAGCTAGACTCTCCCGCCAAGAGACTTCTCCGAAAAAGGGAGTTTCTTCCTGTGCAGTTGTCTTATAAAGAGTTCTAGTTCTTCCTTCTCATTGGTTGTAAACCCAACTACGTGGCTGTCTCGTCACGGCCTCTCTGTACAGACCTCCCAAGTTTTCTATGGTTGGTATTGAGATTAAGGGCGTGTGTCTCCAATGCTGGCTGTATCCTTGAACACACAGAGATCTACCTAGTTCTGCTTACCAAGTGCTGGGATTAAAGGCATGCACCACCACCACCCTGGCGTTCGCTATGGCTTGCTAATAGCTCTGACCCCTAGGCAACTTTATTTATTAACATACAAATAAAATCACATTTCAGTACAAATAGAATACCACTATAGAGATCCACCTGACTCTGCCTCCCAAGTGCTGGGATTAAAGGCGTGGGCCACCACCGCCCAGCTCCTTGTTAATTCTTTATAGCATTTCTTATGTTATCCAACTTGGCATTCATTATTCTATGTGTTAATTGTATTCTATGTGTTAAATGTGTTATTTGTGAATTTCTGTAGGATGGGGCTGTATCTGTATCTTTCTCATTTTTGTATTTTGATTACCTAATATATACTTAACATAGTTTTTGTTAGTATAATGGATACTTATTAAATTGGATTTCCAAGGGAATCCAAAACAATTTTCCAGAATCCATTTCTTTGTACTTGGTACTATGTATTTATAACTTGGATTTTAATTTTTTAATGAAGGCCTAGTGTGATGGCGTATACCTTTAATCCCAGCACTTACAAGGCAGAGCCAGGTGGATCTTTGTGAGTTCGAGACCATTCTATATAGTAAGTTCCACGCCAGCCAGGGCTACAGAGTGAGACCCTATCTCAATAAAACCAACAACTAAAAATTACTTAATGAGGTAACTTACTTAATGAAATTATTTGAACTTATTTAAGTTCTTCCATACTTCTTATAAAATTAATTTAAAACATAAGATAGATATGGTAACAGTAAATTGAATCTGGCAATGAATATTACATGTATCTTTGTGTAATGTATATGTATAAAATGTATTTTTACATAGTCAAGTATGTTGCATACATAGAATGAACAAGATGGATCAGGGCTAGGCAAGGCCTCAACATTTCATCTTGTAAAAAAAAATCATATAACTTACTAGGTTGGGTTTGGTGGTGAACATCTATAGTCCTGTCCTTTGGGAGGCTGAGGTAGGATTTCTGTGTATACAAAGCCAGCTTAGGTTATACAGTGGAACCCTGCCTCAACCACACCAAACCAAGTACTACCCCCTCCTCCACTGACATAATGTATTGATTTTGTTAATGCAAGGTACTTAACAATCTCCCACTAGGAAATTTTCATATAAAAATATGCGATGTTCAAGGATGCCTTCATTGAAAATGCAAGGGTGAGAATGATATATTATATAGAAGTAAGAGTTAAGAAATTTGCCCTAATCTCCCATTCACTTACAATTTGCTGATGATAATATTTTTAAATAATAATAATCAGTTGAAAATTTATCATTTTGTGACAGCTAATAATAGTTAATCATAGTTTGGTATTGAAAATGATTGAAATGAGCCTGGTAATGCACTTCTCTATATAGTCCCAACTACTCAGGAATGGCACAAGTTGGAGGCCTGCTTAGGCTACAGAGTGAATTCAAACCAGCTTAGGCAACTTAGTGAGACTGGGCTTCAAATGAAAAGCAAAAAAGGGGATATAAATTGTGGAATGCTTGTCTAGTATGTACAGGGACCTAAGTTCAACCTCCAGAACCACATCTTGTACACACACAGAGCTTGATTTTCTTAAAATTTTTTGGCAATATTTTCATGTTTTAGGTAAAATTTTAATCATTCATTTATAGAGTACTGAATATAACTTCATAGATATGATCTTAATTTTAAAGAATTGAGTCATGATTTTGAAATGTTTAGAAATACAAAGTGAAGAACATAACTGTACATTTAATATCCTTTAAAAATACAAGAATATTTACTTTTATCTCTCTATGTATTTATATGTATATGTCATGCATCTCTATATAACCTTTAGTGGAATAGTATGTATATGCTCACCTATGAGAGATTTATATTCATATATAAAGACGAGGATATCGATCAGTTGTGTCTTACAGAGGTAAGATTTCAGGTGATTAAAATAACATTTTCTGGACATGCTTTTGTATTTTCTCACTTTTTAGAGTGATTATATGTTTGTAATAAATATCTTAATATTGTTTCTTTGAGAATTTGTATTAAAGCTTTTTTTTTTTCCTTCATGGAAAGCGTTTTTCAGCTTATATCTTTAATGGATACCAGATTGCCTCGCCGCACCAATGAAAAAATAGAACTTGCAATTCTCTGGTTTTTGGATCAGTTTCGTAAAACATATGTTGGTGATCAGCTTCAAAGAACCTCAAAGGTAGGTTTTTACTGTCCGAAAGCTTTAATGTATTATTGGGGATGAACATGAGTATATACACATACCAGGTGGGAGGTGAGTGATAGAGACATCGTGCAACTCTACCACAGACATGTAATTGATAGCTGAATTCATCTGTTGAATTGATATTGAAGCACAATGTAAAATTAATTTACTTGTTTTATACATACATTTATCATTTTCTCTAAAGGAATAATAAATATTTTTATGTGGATAGTTATTAAATACTTTGGATTGCAAATATACCTTAATAGATAACATCTTTTATACTTAAAGGTTAGAAACAAGATTTGCTGTTTTAAGAGTTCTGAAGTTGGGCGGGGCGGGGGTGTCTGACATTTAAGTGATTTCCTATTCCAGTCATTCCTTGGCATTTTTATGTGCTAAATCGTATGGGCTAGGAGAATTTAAATGTATACCAAACAGACAACAGTTAAATCACCATAATGTTGGGAGACTTCTAACGTGATAATTGAAAGGTTAGCATCAGCAAGTTTTAAATAAATTGATTTAGAAACATAATAAAAGATTATTGAGTTTGTTTATGTGAGTCCTAAGGGAATACTTAGGAGTATACATGTCCTTCTGTATTTATGGATTCTGTATCCATGGGTTCAACCAACTGTGCATTGAAAATAACATTACATTTGTATTAAACATGTTTTGACTGTTTTCCTTGTCAATCTTTCCTAAAAACATGTTGAAATTACTATAACTCTTGTACATACTGTACGTAATCTAGAGAAGATTTAAAATATCAGGGAAGATCTGTGTAGGTTATAGGCAAATACCACAAAATATTATTTACTAGTTGCAAAACATTATTTTACTCTAAGACTGTTTTATGGTGTTAGGAACATAGTATGAGGGTAAAGCACTTGCTTAGCATAAGGCCCTGGGTTTAATCCATGGTACTGAAAAGGTGGTCGGGTACAAAGGGGCAGAAAAAGGCAGACAGACTGATTATCCTTTATGATAACATTTCAGGTAAAATTTTCTTTACCTTTTAAGGAAGTGATACAATTTGATGTTTTCTTGCTTGAATATATATGGCATTTTATTTACATTTAGAATTTTGTTGGAATTTAGCTACCATCAAATGACGTAGTTAGGAAGAAAAACGAGTAAGAGTAGCTGTTTAAGGTAGCTACTAAGACAAAATATATACAGGATTACTACTACCAGGTTTATTTGGCTTAAATCCTCAGTCAGAACCATATAATGGGGAAGGAAAAGCTTTCTTATTGTTCTCTTTGAAGTGCTTGGGGAAAAATAGAAAAGAGACTGATTGTTCTAGATAGGTGAGATTTGAGTTTTCTTCAAAGCTTTTGTTTGAGATACAAAACTTACACATATATACATACACACACATATGTGAGCTTTTAATGTAAGGTCCTCATGAAAAAAGTGAGTGATAGATTAATTTCCTTTACATATTAGGAAAAGATCTACATATCATCAGACTGGTAAGAGAAATCACTGCTTCTTTTAATTTAATATTTTTGGTGCCTGCACGTTATCCTGTTTATCAGAAGTATTTAATCCTAGATGATTGTAAGGTATTTGTGTAAGTCAGTTTCCAAGAAAAACAACTTCAAGAATATTTGGGCTTGCAGTTGCAGAAGTTTCAGTTTGTGTGCACTGAGCCACTTTTTTGGGTCTGTGGTGAGGAGCATTGTGACAAGAAGGCCTAGTAGACAGAGCTATTCATCTTAGGAAAAGCCCAGCACAAGTTCCTTTCAGAGAATCACCACCTCCAAAAATACTTCTTCCAACCAGGCCTTTACTTCTAATAGTGTATTCAGCTATGAATTAATAATATATCAATCCACTGTAAAGTTAGAGGCCTTTATGATCCAGTCACCTCTCAAACAGCTATCAGCTGTCAATCAAGCCCCCTTATGGAAGCCTTAGAAAAGCAGTTTTAGACTCAAACCATTAAATTCCTCTTGACTAATACCAGTGTGAGGCAGAGCTTCCCCCGTTTCTTGTGTCTGGCTTGTCTGCTGATGGGTCTTGGTGGAGTTCTCAGTTTGCTGTTTGTTCTTCTTTTAGAGTTGTTTGATCAGGAAGGCTGGTGGTGTTGCTACTGCAACAGAGCTTAGGACATTTAATAGGTACTGTATGCGACCAGCCCTCAATGTCCTGGCGTTTGCAGCTGACTTCAACCAATTGTAGGTCAGAGATATTCAGAACAGAGCCGGGAGACAGCTCAAAGGTAAACGTGCTCGGTGAGCGAGCACAGTGACCTGATCTGTGATCCCCAACACCTCTGGAAAAGCTGAGTATGGCAGCATGTGAGACCTGTAACCTTAAAAATGTAGGAAGCTTCTAAGACAGACGGGTAGTTCTTGGCTTGCTGGCCAGCCATTCAAGTTTTCAAAATGGGCAGGCAGCTCCAGGTTCACAGAGACCCTGTCTCAGAAAAGTAAGTGGATAGATAGTGCCTTGTTTTTAAGAAGTCCCTACCAATACATTATGTATACTTTTGTGTGTCCAATTAAATAAGTAAAAAATAAAGCAGAATTAAAAGACTGTTAAAAAAAAAAGTCCCTACATGTCATATCAATGTCGTAGGCTTCTTATCAGTATATCCCCTTTTTAGTGCCCAAATTGTAGGTTTGTCTGTGTATGTCTCCTGTTTTAGCATTGTGTTGCATTATACTTGTTAGCAAAATATAAAGTATAATTTGGGTTAGCTCTATTTCTACCTTAATTATTGTCAGAACCCCTGTTGTCCTGGCGTATAGCTTACATACTTTCTACTAACTTAAATATATGCTTTTTGTAGAGTTAGACAGAAGATGGGCCTGTAACTCAAGCTTAGCACTTCCAGGGTATAGTTGTGATATTGGGAAACGATACTGACTTATGTGAAATTTGTCAGCCATAGATTTAGGTAAGGCATGGTTTTAAGAATCTTGATAATCTTTCTAAAAGATAGATTTAATTTTTTGAAATTACATGTATATTTTTGTGGATATGAAATACTGATGTAGGTGCTCATGGAAGCCAGCAGTGCCAGCTCCTTCTCCAGCTGAAGTTAGAAGTGATTGTGAATCACCTGATGTGGATGCCAGGATGAACACAGGTCCTGTGGGAGAGCAGCAAGTGATGCTAACCACTGAGAAATTTCTCTAAAAACTTATAGAGAACATAAAAATAAATAGTTCAGATACCAAGGTGGGTTCACCAAAGAGTCATAAATGATATATGTGTTAGAACTGTGGGCTGTGCTGGGAGGTTGTGGTGCACGCCTTTAATTTCAGGTCTCAGGAGGCAGAGGCAGGCAGATCTCTGAGTTTGAGGCCAGCCTGGTCTACAGAGCGAGTTCCAGGACGGCAGGGGTTACACAGAGAAACCCTGTTTCAAACAAAACAAATAAACAAAAAGAACCGTGTCTTGTGAGTGAGAAAGAAGCCGTAAATCAAGCTGGTCATTTATTGACCAGAGTCTCTCAGATTCTTTGTTCAGAACCTAACAAGAATTGTTTCTCATAAAACCAGTATGGAAATAGTTATTTTGTTAACAGTTTTCATTCTATAAACATGGAAACTGAGGCTTTGAATGTTTGAATAACTCTGTTTCTGTATTTTGGATCCGTATTTGATTGGATGTCTTATCCAAAGCCTGCGCTGCCATCGACTTTGCCTAGCCTGTCCATTGGGACATTGAACAAGCCCTTCCATATAGGAACTCTGTTGTAAAAACCTCTTTTGCTTTCTGATATTCAGGAAGAATTACGCTGAGCTCAGAATGTTTCCATTGTACTTCTTGTATCTGCTCTGCCTCCCGATTTTGCTGGTTTTCTCTTCGGTGTATGTGACATCCATCCTTTTCTCTTGCCTCCTCCCTTGCGTCTGCGCTGTCACTGCTCCCCACTGACGTGAAAGGATTTTCACTGTGCTCCTCCTTGCTGCTCTTCCACCGCCCCCACTATGTTCCATTATCCACACTGCTGCTGTGTAATCTTCATGGAAAGTGAGAGGGAAATGTATGGAACTTCTCCATGCCTGGTCCATCTTGGTCAGGTCTCAATGCTTTGTTTTCTCTGCTTCATACCTATTTATTTCACATCAAACATTGACCCTGTTACTGTTTTCATTGTTATTTTTAATCACATTTTGCTCAAAAGTAACAGCTGTCATAAATTTTGTGTTATTGCCATCCGTGAGTCTATTCTTTGTTCATGTTTCTGTGTATTTGTATACAAAATACAATGTGATTAACTTTATATAGAAGTATCTGCCATTGGGACCTGCAGGAACTTGCCTGCTTTGATAAGTTCTGTTTTTGAGATTTATCCATGAGACATACAGATTTATTTGTTGCATTTGAATGGTATACAGTGCATTACTGTGACATTACATACTCATTTATTCCTGTTGATAATGTGTGCTATTTCCAGTTTTTCAATTCTGCAAAACATCTTGTAGTAAATATACTTGTTCTTATCTCTTCTTGCATTTATACAAGCTTAAAAAAAATAACAGAAGCAAATGCTCGATTGTAGAATGCATATGTCTCTAGCTTTATTAGATTGTGCAGTTGTCTTCATAAGTATTATAACAATTTATTTTCCTCTCTGAACAAGTTAGGTACGTTTTTATCATTCCTCTTGCAGGCTTCACAGTCAGTCTTTGGGAAACACATTCTTTCCCCTATGCGTATTTCTTTAGTAGTTCTCATTATTTACAGGATGAGCTTCTCCAGTGGTCGACCGTTGTCCACTTTACAACCTCTCCCTTGGACACTTTATTCCACTCTATGACATGTTTGGTGCTGGAAATGTTGCTGTTTCTTTTTTTCTTGCCTGTTTATACTCAATATGCAGTGACTGCAAATCTTGGCCTACTGTACATTAAGACTAGGAGGCCCACCTCAGGTGTCATTTCTCATTTGCTGCCCACCTTGCTTTTTGGAAACAAAGTCTGTCACTTATCCTGGAACTCACTTATTAGGTTAGATTGGTGGGCTTACGAGGCCCAGCTGTCGTCCTGGCTCCACCCCTCCATCCTGGCTAGGATTACATATAAATGCACACCTTGCTTGTATATGGGGTTCTGGGCATCAAAGTCAGGTCCTTGTGT
Organism: Peromyscus attwateri; assembly: GCA_902168425.1. Taxonomy (NCBI): domain Eukaryota; kingdom Metazoa; phylum Chordata; class Mammalia; order Rodentia; family Cricetidae; genus Peromyscus; species Peromyscus attwateri. The sequence continues at coordinate 8,495 of CABHPP010109309.1, forward strand.
TTATGAGGCAAATACTTTACTGAGTGAACTGTCTCACCAGTCCTTCAGTAGGTTTTTAATTGAAAGAAGGTACAGGAAAGAAAGTAAAATAGTGGGGCTGGAAAGATGGCTCAGTGGTCAAGGGTACTGACTGCTCTCCCAAAGGACCTGAGTTCAAATCTCAGCACCAACATGGTAGCTAACAACTGTCTGTAACTCAAAGATCTGACCTGCCCTGCAGACAAAACACCAATGCACATAAAATAAAAAGTAAATAAAATTTAAAAAAAAAAAAAAAAAAGAGCCGGGCGGTGGTGGCGCACGCCTTTAATCCCAGCACTCGGGAGGCAGAGGCAGGCGGATCTCTGTGAGTTCGAGGCCAGCCTGGTCTCCCAAGCGAGTTCCAGGAAAGGCGCAAAGCTACACAAAGAAACCCTGTCTTGAAAAAACCAAAAAAAAAAAAAAAAAGAAAGAAAAAGAAAGTAAAATAATTATAAAATATCCACTTATGAATTGAAGTAGAACATAAGCAGTGAACTTTCTTTCATATATTTCTGACTACTGGTGAATCCAACATCAAGGACATAATAGCACATTCAGTAATAGAACAAAATAACTCACTTGAATACCAGTATAAACTAGATATACCAGAAGAAATCTATAGACTATTCTACTCCTAAATACCAGAATATACATTCTTCTCAAGTGACCACATTACTATACAATTAAAAAAAAAAACTTAATACATTTGAAGTGACTGAAATAAGCAAAGAATGTTCACTAAACACAAAGGAATCAATCACTCAATCTATCTATCTATCTATCTATCTATCTATCTATCTATCTATCTATCTATCTATCTTTGTTGCTGAGGATCAAACTCAAGGCTCCACTGGGTTTCAGCCATCAGAGAGAAATCTAAAATACTTACAGATTAATTAAAATGAAAATACAATATAACAAAATGTATAAAAATGAAATTAAAGTAGTAATGAAGACCAGTTTATAGCTATAAATACCTACGTTAAAAAGAGCTGGGGCTGTGGGTTTTGGAGCACACTTTTAATCCCGGTAATTGGGAGATAGAGCCAAGCAGCTAGCTGTGATTTTCAGACAAGCCTTATCTACATAGCAAGTTCCAGGTCTGCCAAAGCTACATAGTGAGACCCTATCTCTAAAAATAAGTAAATAAATGAAATAAATAAAAAGAAAAGAGCTGGACATGGTGGTGAAGGAGCTTGAGGAATAATGGTTCCAGTATCTTGGAAAGAAAAGAGATCTCAAATCAGCTGCCCTATCACATTAGAAAAAAATAAAAGAAATTAAATTGAAAGAAGAAAGGAAGTAATGAAGACAAAGATAGAAATAAATGAAATGGAGATTTTTTTTTGATTGTTTGTTTGTTTTGGGGTTTCTTTGAGACAGAATTTCTCTGTGTAGCTTTGGAGCCTGTCCTGGAACTCACTCTGTAGACCAGGCTGGCCTCACAGAGATCCACCTGCCTCTGCCTCCTGAATGCTGGGATTAAAGGCGTGCGCCACCACCGCCCGGCTGAAATGATTTTAAAACAAGAGAATCAAAGCCCAAATAATAGTAGTAATAAAATGAGTAAAATATTCAAAGCCCCAAGTAGTAGTAGTAGCAGCAGCCGTAGTTGCTTTTAGGACCAACAAACTTTGAGGTGGTTTGTCGAGAGGAAGAGAGAAAGGAGGGACTCAGAACTCTGAAATGAAGAATGAAATAGTTGCCGTTACTGCTAATCTTAAAGAAATGAGTTTATAATGGAATACTGTGAGCAGCTGATGGCAAATGAATTAGAGAACTTGGGTGACATGGCCCAGTTCCTTAAAGACAGATTCCTGAAGGTGACTCATTAAGATACAGAACTTTGAGTAGACATGTAACAACAGCCCATGAGGATGTGTCAGGAATCAAAGGTTGCCTATAAAGAATGCAGACTCATATCGTCCCCTAGTGAATTCTACTAAACAGTGGACAACCAAAGCAACTTGGGCAAAGAACAATCTTGAAAAGCTCACATTCCTATATGAATGTGGAAAAAAGACTAAAATTTAAAAAAAAAATTGGCAAAAGAATCCAACACCTTGTAAGGTCAAGAAGAAGACCATGATGACTACTATTTGGACTTCTGTTAAATGGGATGTGGATTCTGGCCAGGGAAATTAAGAAATAAATAGAAATAAAAGGCATGTGGGCTAGGGAGAAGAAATGAAACTATCCCTGTTAGTAAATAACATGTCCTTATATATTAAAAAATTCATAACGACCCATTGGAACTAATTACACCAGTAAGTGTGCAGTATATAATATCAGTAACTATATAAAAGAGAATTCAAAAAATATTTGAGCCCAACATGGTGTGGTTTATGCCTTTAGGAATCTGAGGCAGGAGGATCACAAATTTGAGGCCAGCATGGATTTCATAGCAAATTCTGGGTTGAATTGTGCCCACCCAGCAAAATACTACTACCTCAGAGAGAGAGAGAGAGAGAGAGAGAGAGAGAGAGAGAGAGAGAGAGAAAGAGAGAGAAAGAAAAAACTTCAATTTACATATACTTGAATCAACCAAAAAAAAAGCAAACACCCTATTTTAAGATAATATCAAAACTATAATGTGTAACAAAAGAAGTATAAAGTTTATAATCTGAAAACTAAAAAAAAAAAAAATTGTTGAAATAAATCAAAGGATCCCTTACAATGGGAAAGAAGATCCATTGATCTTGTATTAGGAAACTTAATGTTGGTGAGAAGGAGCTTTTTACAAGTTGATCTATGCATTGAGCATATTGTCTACCAAAGTCTTGGTTTCCTTGTTTGCAGGAATTGGCACACATATCCCAGCATTCACTAGATTAAAAGGACCCAGAATAACTAGGACACTCGTGGAACAGAATAACCCAGAAAGGGCCATGCTTTAATTTGTCTACACAGCAACAATGAAGACAGTGTGGCACACGCCCAGGAATAGCATATATGTAAAGTGGGTGTTCATGTATAGCTCCTGAGTTTTGACAAGAATGCCAAAGACAATTAAATGAGAAGAGAGCTATTCAGTGAATGGGGCTGGACGGCTGCATCACCTATGAAGAATTTCACTTTGCTTTTTTAGAAGGTTGTCAAGGCACTGGGAAGATTCTGGTTACAGAGGGAGGGAAGTCAAGTTACTGATTTCTAAGTTGGGTGGTACCATACACTCAAAATTCATCAAAGATCTACATTCTGGCACTTGTTAATGTTATTAATAGCCTCATTTTCTGTTCTCAGAAGTCATCCCTATTTGGAGGATAAATTATATCACTTTTTGTATAGATCACATTCATAAACAGGTTATCAGAGCTTATAAGTAAGAAATAACACTTTAAGACTAGGCAAGCATTCTGCCCTTTTGGACCTTTGTTTCTCAGTATCTAAGTAAAAACTATTTTTGTAAACATGAACTAGTGATTCATCAGTATATTATATCCTTATAAATCTGTGGAATAACTTAGAATTTGCATTAACAAAGTAGTGCTTGTTGACACCTTTTCAAATTGCCTGCAGTAAAACCAGGAATCCTATTTTTCTGTGTATGGCTTTCTAAAGGGTTTGGGGCAGTGGTTCTTTTCATTGTCCGGAGTTAGTTTTTCCTGCTGTTGAGTACACAGGCAGAGCAGCAGATGGCATTCTCTCCCTGCAGTTGTCAGGCCCTCGTACCTTACACTGCTAACAGTTACTGTTAAATCAAGTAGGAAAGCGCTTGACTAATGAAGTAGAAAAGCATACTAGTAACTTAGAGACTGTTACACACATGTGTAAGCCAGTACGGAAATAGTAAATTAACTGCTGTTTGTAGGTATTTCTGTATATTTTGCTTGTTAGTAAAATTTATGTTTGTGTTTGACACATAATTTTTAGGAAAAATAGAATTAAGTAGCAATTATACAACATTTTAAACAGTATTTTAAACATTCTAGTGAAACAAGCATATTGTGCAGATTATAGGGGCAAAGTACCTGTGACAATTAAAATGACATTTTGAAGCTTGATTATTAGTGAATAATACTGAATGACTTTGGAGAACTTTTAAGTGTTTTAAAACTTTTCAAAGTTGATTTCTGGTATGTTGTCAGATTGCTTCAATTTTATTATTTTTTTGTATATTATTTGACCTATTTTTTTCCTTCTTGGTAGATAGTAGTACTTGTAATTCATTGGTTTACAGAATTGCGTTATTACTCAGGGATTTGTTCTTTCAGTAGTCATGTATTCATTCCATAACCTTCAAAAATGTTTAGGAAGGCAAGCTAAAGGCCTACATTGTTTGTTTTTAAAATATCTTTACTATATAAATGGAATAACTGAATTACTTTGAAGTATTAACTCCTTAAGTGCATATAAATGTTGATGGAAGAACATTAAGCATTAAGCAAGAAAGTGTAGGGAATCAGCCCACAGTTGAAGTTTTAGCAGCATGGGTAACTGAGATTATGATATACATTGGAGAAATATAAAATGCAAATTGGAAAAACAGATATTGGATTCTTTTATGAGTTGACTTTACTATTTGTCATGCCATTAAATATGCTATCATTTGACACCCAATCCTATGTGAATCATATAGTCTTATCTCTCTGGAAACACTTTGGCCTAAACAGATGTTGGTGAAATTTTGACTATTCACAATATTTTAAATCTATGTTTTGTTCTCTTTAAAAATTTATTTTTAATGATTAAAATGTTAAATATTCATAAGTTGTTGAGAACTATGGATAAATTATAAAGTTAGCTCTCTCTATATATGTACACATACATATATATACACACACAGAGTCTTATATTACAAATGTCTTTTTGTATTCTTTCTGGTATTTATACTTTGCTGATAGTTAATTTTTCTAAGTAAGGTAGAAATGACAATTTCTTCTGTAGTGGATCCCTAAGTGTCCTGTTTTCTATTTATTTATCATAACTTAAGATGTTAGAATTTTTTAAATGGGTCTCAGAAATTGAAGTAGTAAAAAATAATAAATGAATTTCAGATATTGTATTAACTGAGATGTATCTTTAAATCATTTTCAGCACTAAAAATCATGTATTATAAAAGAGATAGTTAATAAATTTTATATTCCTTATAATTTCCATACATTGGTTGTAATTATTTTAAATAGTGTTTTGATCTTATAGAAATTATGCAGAAGAGAGCCTTTCCTCACAGTTAGAAGATGAGGTGCATGGTATATGATCTTTTCCCTCAGAAAAAATCCATCATTGAAATTATGTCCACAGTTCATGATCTTTCCATTTATTTGATAATCCTTTCTTCTGGGGCAATAATAGGTATTGTTTAAAATTCAAAGACTGCTGAATACATCGTGGACCAGTTGATAAGATGGAAATAGGAAACTTTCACTTTTGAAATTTTGGGTAGGATTCTGCTCTTAAAAATATTCTAGTTGCTTAAAGGAAAGTCAGATGTGAATTTATCTCTAACTTTTTTTTTCCATGATAGAGCCATAGGCAGATCTGCATACCTACTAGAAATGTGTCAGACTGTGAGTGCTGCATCTCGGAATGTAGTTGTTTTCTCTTGCTTATAATCCTTTTGAGTAGGCTGCTGAAGGGAATCCAGGTAAGAATGAATCTTGTGTGTGCTACAGAAGCCCTGAAGCTGCCATCTGTAAGAATCATGTCACAGCTTTGTTTACTCTCCTTTGAATCTTGAGCACCTAATACATATTATGATGAATTGATTCTTACTTAACCGGCAAGATAAAGAAAGTCAGATTAACTATTAATTTGCAAATAAGATTCTCCAAAAGGAATCTATGCTTCAAGACAGCAATCATATAGTGTCAAATATTCCCTACATACCTCAGTGAGGAATATTATGAATTATTTAACTTTAAGTATATTTTCTTAATAATTAGAAGCTCTGGTATTAGTTACTAAACATTTATGTACTAATGCCTGGTCATTTGGGCCACGGTAGTTAGAGCAGGTGTTTGCGTGGGATACTAGTCTGACTCATTACTCTGAATGATGAGCATGCTTAAAACAACAGTTTGATATTATATAAACATTTTAATGCCATATTTGGGGGGCTTGTGTTTATTTCTTCCTCAACTACATGTGATGTTTATTTCTAGTCTGTGCTTTTGTTTAGTATACAAGAAGAAAGGCTAACAAATCCAGCTTCTTGAGAACTGTGGGAAGATTGAGCCAAGTTGCAGGCGATTAACGTACATATATTTAGCAGTGTTACAGTGCTGCAAACGATAAAAGCTCAAGTGTTTGCAAAAAGACAGACAGTCAAGGTGATTGTGCTGTTTCCTGGGTTAGAGCAATGAGTTCTTCTGATACCACCTTTCTGTTCTGTTGTTTTTTAAAGTTCACCTTCTACTTACATATTCCTAGGAAATTCAGTAACGTCCAACTAGAAGTGCTGAAGATGATTGTCTAAGTCTGAAGAGTTCTGGCTTTGTTCAACTGACACAATTTAATTTGCAATATGATGGTCAGCTATTAAATACATTTAAAAAATATTGTCAGTAATTATTCCCCACATATTCTGTATTCAAAGCCTTCTAAATGTAGCTTCTACATCACATAAATGGATACAATGTGCAGTTATTAATTCCTACTCATTTCAGGAAAATGTGCTTTTTAAATTTCTGCTTATTTCATCATACTAGCTATCTCTAACTTATGAGAGACTTCTTACTACTGTGGCAACTAACCAGATAAATACAAACTTCAGTAGAGTGAAATATAATACTTTATTTTAAGTCTGTTACATTTAATTTTCTTTCTTTCCTATGAATAGACTAAATTTTTGTTTTGCTTAAACAAAGGATAGATGAGCATTCTGAAAACGGTTTTTACTGTCCTAATGATTAATGATCACTGAACACTTTTGAAAGATTAGCATTTTTCAAAGCTCCTAAAAAAATATACTGTTTTATTTAATTACAAGAAAGTAAAGGCTTTTCACACTGACAGGTGGTGGAAATTAGCAGGCAGTTTTGAAATTGTGCTGTGCACGAGAAATTAGATCTCATTTTAATTCTGCTTTTCTCAACTAGCAAATGAGGTTAATGCCATACATATTCAGCTGATATGGATGAAGAAATTGATATAAAGTAGATCAACATAGCTACAGGGCTAGATTAATTTATAGGTAAAGAGGCAGTGATAAATGAAAGTAATGTAGTAGTGGTCACTAAACTCCTCTGCCATAAGGGATTCAATAGCGTTGGTTCCTCATTAAAGCCTTTGTCGAGTGCATCAAATAGAAATGTGAAAAGGAATAGCCAACTAACCCCTAATTATCAAAATACAGAAAATACTAATTATACCTTAATTAGCTTTTCTTTTAATGTACTGAAATTTGTTACTTTTTGTGTGGCACAAATGGATAGTTATATCAACAATAAATAGGTTGTTTTAATAACTTTCTTTTACCTCTGGGAAAACTACACTCCAATTTTTAATATGCAATAATGCTTCTCTCTAGCCTGTAGGAGATGAAAATTATTAAGTAGCTTTATTTTTTTGAAGATTTTACAGCAGCTTTGGGAAGAATTATTTCACCATGCATCAATTACTTTTAATTGAACTGAATATTTTTCAGATTGCACCAAATGCCTCTCATTTAAGTTTAGCAGTTAGAGTTTAGGAAAGCAGCATAATGAGGACTGCAGATAACCTCTGTCATATATTGTAATAAATAAGGATGATTATTTGTTCTGCTTGGGTTTAGAAAGAACTCAATGTTGCCATGTAAAACCTAGTCAGTCACCTTATCTAGTGCTAGTCAGTGTGGAGGACTAAAAGCTGTGAGTTCTAGAAACTTCACTTCCGAGTCTTTCTCTTACCCCAAATAAGGTTGTTTTCAACAGTCTAGTTAAGGAAGGATTTGCCTATTTAGAATAAAGATACACAGTATTACTGTGGGGGAGGCAGCTTGGGTTTTAGTGTAATAGACCTCAGGGCGGCTTTAGGCCTTAGTAGCTTTTGCTATTCTGGGGAAATTCATTACTTTGCCTGCGTAGACACTACCTTGCCCATCAGTTGCAGTGATACTTGGTGGTGTGATGATGAAGTAAAATAGGGCAGGTCCCTAGCATAACATTTAGTGTGGTGTAGAAGCTCCAAGATCAAAAGTTGCTGTTATTGGTAATAAGAAAGGCCTTAAAGAAATTCTGTCCCTGAACATTTCAATTATCATAGGATTGTCTTTCAGGGATTGCATGTAATCTAATCTTCAGAACATTTAATGTAATTGTCAAACTGTGCTAAAGACTATCTAATTCATCTTAAAGCTGTTTTTCCCTTTGTTTGGCAAGGAATTTGGAATAGTATGTCTTTGGGTAAAGGGTGGTAGTGAGGTTATCAGTTGATCTGAGTTCATGTTGTCTTTCCCAATGCAACCTAGAATTGTGAATTAAAGCCAGATAATCTTATTCTAAAGCCAAGACTCTAGAAAAAGACTGCAGTGTTTCCTAGGACCTCATTAAATTTATTGTTATTTCAGATCTGTATATTTTCTCTCTCTTTGTGGTTTTTTTGAGACAGAGTTTCTTTGTATAATCGCCCTGGCTGTCCTAGAACTTGCTCTGTAGACCAAGCTGGCCTCGAACTCAAGGATCCGTCTGCCTCTGCCTCTGCCTCTGCCTCTGCTAGGACCAAAGGTGTGCACTGCCACACCCAGTTCATCTTCTCATTTTTGGTGCTTACATTTAATTTGTGTTTCTCTTGTTTATCCTTTTTGCTTTTCTAATTATCTGTTGATGAGCAGTAATCATGAATTACACTTTTCATCAACAGTATCTGTCAAGCTAACCCTCTCTACCTTTGTTTTCCTTATCGGTAAAATAATACTACTATGTGTTGCTCTTTTGAGTGATTGCATTGAGTTATGCCACTTCCTTTCATCAGTTTTACAACAAAACAAACTAATAATTTGGAAGAAAAGAAAGAAAGAAATGAGCCACCCAAAGAAGAGAGCAGGAAAGCATTTTATAATCATTGAAAACGTTACTCTACTGTCTTTCAAAATAATCACTGCCCAGTGTTTTAAATAAATACATGTGGGAAAAAGTTGTCAACCAAAGTGTTATGTACATCTCCATATTGCCTTTCACCTGTTTACAAAGTTAAAGATTAGCCAGGTCCCTTGTTGAAACTTGTGGAACACAGATTCTAGTGCTTTACTGCAGGTAGATGTAGTGGCTCAGAGGATCTGAGTATGTGTGTTGATCATGCAAGCCACTTGGGTACTTTGAGTCTCCGCTAAAGTTTCAGAACCTTTGACTCCCTTGCTTGAAGATTGGTAACAGGTGCTGTGTCTTGTTTCTTTTGACCATCACTTTGAGTTAAGGCTGGATATGGAGTAACTGCCTCTAGCCCCTTTTGGTTAGAATGCTGTAATCTTCTATCCTAAAATTTAGAGAAAGGAAGTAAAGCCACTTGACTATTATATGTAAAAACCCTAAGGGAATGTTTAGGTCAATTTAGATTTGTGTTTTGCTGGCCAAGAAACTAAAATGTGTATGATTATATAAGTTGTATACTGTAAAGGCAAAATTATTTTAAAATAAAATTTCTTATGCTATTTTTATTTTAGAAAATTACAATCTGAACCATTGCCTAAATTCTCAAATGTTGTGACTCTTTCCTGTTCTTGTCAGTTTATGTATACTTCACTATACTTCAGATTCTATAGCAAGAATCAGATTGTGTATTGTCAGTCATCTCATTAGCCTGGTAATCCCAGGCTAGTGTGTAAATCTCTCTAGCCACTTTTTTTTTAAATGTAGCAAATGGAAACATAGAGTGATAGGAAGGTTTGAGAGCCAATGGCCATGTATTTAAGGTAATTGGAAACATAGTGATAGGAAGGTTTGAGAGCCAATGGCCACATATTTAAGGTAACTGGCACAGTGCCTGACACGCTGGTGTTGAGGACACTAGCTGTGCGGATGCTGATGACGTGGCTTTTGCTTTTGGGCTTCAGTTTAACCAGTGCCAGCACCAGTTTTAGGGTTTCACTATGTTAGACTATCTTTAAATTAGCATGAGCAAAGCTCATATGAACTCACAGGAACTGAGGCAGCATGCACAGGCCGTGCAGAGATCTGCACCAGGTTCTCTGCACATACATTACGGCTTTCAGTCTAGTGTTTTTATGGAATTCCTGAGTGTGCAAATGAGTTGTTGTCTGATTTTTGTGCCTTCTCTTAGACTCTTTTCCTCCTGTTGATTTGTCTTGCCCAACTTCAACATGATAGTTTTTGTTTTATTATATTTTATTTATTTTTAATCGCTTCTCAGCCTTTTGGCTAAGATCAAGTGTATATTTTATTTATTTTTTGTTTGTTTGTTTGTTTTCTGAGGCAGGGTTTCTCTGTTGTAACCCTGGCTGTCCTGGAACTCACTCTATGTAGACCAGGATGGCCTTGAACTCAGAGATCTGCCAGTCTCTGCCTCCCAAGTGCTGGGAATAAAGGTATGCACCACCACTGTTTTGCTTGATTTTTTTTAAATGAATGAATGAATGAAAGCTTAGCCATTAGGGTAAAGGTTAACAACTGAACTGTCACTTATACCTGCTGTGAGAGGGAAAACCAGTTTTCTCCAATAGACTGGGCATATCAACCACTCCAGGACAGGCCTCACGTTCAGAAGTTATTTACCAACATATAATTGTATTCCATAATCGTGTGTGTGTGTGTGTGTGTGTGTGTGTGTGTGTGTGTGTGTTTACTTGGTTACAGTTTGGTGTTTTTATTTTGTTTTTGTTTTCTCTTTTTGGATGTTTTATTTTGTTTTCTTGGGGTTTTTGAGGGGGGTGGGGTTGTTGTATTAGTGGCTTTTGTTTCTTTTTTGAGAAAGAACTTAAAGTTGAGTAGGGAGGGGGAGAGGCTCTGGAGGGACTTGGGGGAGGGGAATAATATGATAAAATAATTTGAATTTGAAAATTGTTTTAAATCATGAAAAATATAATATACACACATACACAAAACCCCAAAAATGTTAGCCTAGAAGAGACTATGGATAGAATGTAAATGAGTATTTTCAAACTGTTTAATACAGACAAGGCCTCTAGGAGTAGAATTTAATGAATTTATAGTACTTTTTAAAACTTGTTTTAGATTCACTTGTTTTACTTATGAATATGTTTTGCCTGCATGTATGTATGTGTGCCACATGTGTGCCTGTTGCATCCCTTGGTACTGGAGTTACAGATAGATGGTTGTGAGTCACTGTGTGAGAGTTGGGACTCAATCCCAAGTCTTCTGCACGAGCAGCAAGTGCTCTTAACTGGGCCAGCCATCTCTCTGGTCCCTGTCTATGATTTTTTTTTTTCTCACTGAAATAAAGTTGAAAAACTAGCACTAATATTTAGTGTGTTTTTCTTTTGGAATTTATAGTGAGTTTTGAGGAATTCCTGCTTGAAATATTCCATGTCATTTTAAAAAATAAATGGATAAGATGCCAATAATTTAAACTTAAGTCTAGATATTCTTACATCAGAAAGCATATAAGAATTTATAATTGGAAACTTTTGATAGTATTTGTTAAGAATCACATACCTTTGTCACTGGTACCTATTTAAGTCATATTAGCAGATGGAGGCATGCTTACCTAGCCCAGACAAGACCATTGGTTCCATCCCCATCATAGGGGACAAAATGAAAAGATGGTAAAAATTTCCAAAGAAATAATAATTGTGTCTGGTATATGTGAAGGTATCTACTTTAAAATAAATATTCTTAATCAAAGCATTCAATTACAAAGCACCATTTGGGAGAAGTAAATGTATTTACGTTTATTGTCATGAAGATTTTTTTTAAATCTGATTTTTAAATTTGTCACCTTTATAATTCAAACATTTCCAAAATTTATTTTATGCATACCTTTAAGTCCTTGGAATTTATGGCTAAGCTACCATTGGCCTAAAAAGAAATTCAGATAGTCTCTCCATAGAAAGGTTTATTGGGGAGTATTAAAAGATTATCGTGGAGAACCATGATTGAGGGCCAAAAGGCATACTTCGGGAAATAAAGAAAATTGGGATTTGGGGATAAAAAGGAGAATTGTGAAAGTTATTCTGAAATAACAAGACAATTGTTTCCAATGGCTACCAGAAGAGCTGATGCCAGTTTATCAGAGGAGCTGTTGTCTGTGGGTGTTCCCCACACTGTGGGGTGTTCTGCCAGAGTTTCCATTAGCACCTCAATTGTGCCTAAAGAGCATCATTTCATGGCCTCCTGGCTGTTTTTGATTAGAGATTACAAAGAGGAGTCTATTTTAATGTTGGTCACTTTGATGATACACATGTATTGTTACATGTTTTCCAGTAGAATGGATTTTATAAGAATCAGGCTGAAGTTAGGTTGACATAGTTTTGATTTTCAAAGTACTATATTTTTGTTCTCCAACTTATTTTCTAATCCTACTTTCCTGTATGTCTTAACTGCAAAGAAATCAAATTGAGTCAGGGTGAAATGATCTCTTCTCAATGGTTTATTGTTTCTTTGTGGTAATAACATTAATAATCCTTTCTTACTAGTTTTTCTGAAATATGTAAGAGTATCTATAGTCACCCTACTACGCAGTGTAACCTCAGAACTTAGGTGGTAAGTTCTAACTATGTGTCTAACTATACCACAGTATTGTTAGCCAGTGTTGCCCCATTCCTTCCTCCCTTGTCTACACTCCCAGCCTGTTGTGACCTATGTCTACTGTCAGCTTCTGAGAGATCACTTTCTAAGGAAAATTGCCCATCTGAATCAGATTGTGCATGGCTGAGTTTCTGTGATTGAGTAGTTTTGTTTTAAGTAGTTTTGCTCATTAAGTGTGGCCTCTGCTATCAACCTAAAGGTCTGGAAGACTGCTTGCACCAAGACCCTTTGCATCACTCAGTTGTTACTAAATCTTAATCGTGGTTAGATTATGTTTTCCTAAAAGAAAAAAATGACAGCAAATGAAATAGTAAAGGCATTAGTTGATAGCAGTACTAATGAAATAAATGGTCAAAGGAATGTAAAATTGTTTATGGAAATCTGAGATGGTTGGAGTGATTGTAACAATACTTAGACTGTACTGGAGGCATCAAACGTGGTCTTTCTTCATAAACTTGGTTAATTTAGCTATTTGAAGTGGGGAATTTGGTTCATTCAAACTCTGGCTAGGAACTTTACATCCATTAGACTGTGAAAAAAGCTTTCTAGAGAATTAGTTCGTCGTTACAACATGCCAAGAAGTTTTCACATGTCAATAGTAGTGAAGACAGAATTTGGAAGGGTTAGTCACATTGTAGAACACTTGCTCTGTATGTGCAATACATTTAGGTTTCTAGTCTTTGCCTAAGGTCTACTGTTTTGATTATGAAGATTAAAAATATATCTAATGCTAAATTGTCAGTCATGGCTTCTTTTTAACAAAGGACAATTCTCTAATTTTACAAAAGGAGCAAGAGTTTTGTAGTTGTATAGCCATTTCTTTGAATATTGAAGTGGATTACTAACTAAAAATGAAGCAGGAAAACATTTGCAGAATACCAGGGTGAGGGAGAAATTGTGGAATGTCGGTTTCTGTAACTCAGAAATTTTTAGAGATATGGGAAATGACCTGAAAGGCTACATCAAAAAGCCATTACTGGTAGTTTTCTGTAGGTGACTGTTGAAATAGACTTGAATCACTAATTCAGAAGTTCTGTCATCCAGTCCACACAGTGAACATCAACCAAGGACAGCTCTGTGTCTTACAAATGTATTTCTAATTAATTGATTTAAGTTGCTGCTTACTTATTTAGCTATGTACCCATTCTTTTGTTAACCAAGTACCACTTAATTAAATAGTTATTTGGCATCCATGTTATTGTACCTTTTATTCCAAGCAAACAATAAAATAAGATATTCAGCAAATATTAGCCATAATAGTGTGCACATTCAAGCATGATATGTTACTTGTAGCACTGTGGATATGGAGGCAGGATAACTAGGAGTTCAAGACCAACCTCTGCTACATAGCATGTTCAAAACCAGCCTATCTTACTTGGGACCTTGTCTTTAAAAAATGTTTATATCCTTTGATTCAGTAATAACACATCTAGGAATCTCTTACTAGGAAATTGTCACTCCTTCTTGCATTATATTTGTTAGTGGTGAATTTAGTATAAATAGACTCTTAGCTATCATTATGGGAATTCAGGAAATTACTTGCGAGAAATGTTTTGATATGCTGTAAATAGAAAGTAGTATACAATATTAAATGTGCAGTAAGATCTCAATTATATGAAAAAAAGAACAAAGGAATCTAAGGAAATGAACCCAAATCTTCATTTTCTTTATCTCTCAAGACTGTTACAGTTTCTCTCCTGTATTCTTTAGTATTATTTCTCATAAAAAGAACATTAATTTAAAAATCTGCCATTTTGTCTTTGCAGTTTGATTATATAGATGAAACTCTAAAGATTTCACGTGAACTTTTAAAATCACCCTTGGTTTGCTAGTGTGTGATGACATCTGTCACATGTGTGCATTTCTCATTGACGTGGTGAATTTTACTTTTATGTGCATACCTTTTCAGTTATAACATTTTGGGTTATGAATAGTTTATGTTGGGTTATAATAGTTATGTTGGGGAAATTGTCATTTCAAATAATTAGAAACAGGTTGTTTTTGGAGTTGAGATTTTTGTAAAAACACATAGAAGCTCGTCCATGTAATCTTGTTTTTTTAAATATTTTATTCTTAAACATATATACTACATATGAAATATTACCTTAATAATTGTCACATTATTTAAATGTATACAATATATAATCACATAAAAGTACAGTAAAAATACTAGTACTCAGGAGACTGAGGCAGGAGAATCCCAAGTTTAGGACCTGCGTGGGCTGCAGAGTGAGTTTAAGGCCAGAATGGACACCAAAGTGAGACACTATCTAAAGCTAAAAAGAGGCCTGGAGGTAGAGCTTAGTGGTAGAGCACTTCCTTAGTATGCACAGAGGCCTGGGTTTAACTCCCAGTACTGCAAAGATAAAATAATAACAAAAAGATACTCCAATGAGAGAGTTTTGATAGCATAGATCCAATGTTGAGTCTTTTTCAACCAATGACCTACCAGTCTTGCTGTGTGAGATTCCTGGGATATTTTAACCACTACTAATTAAAACCAGCCCTAGTGACTCATATGTTTTGCTTCACTTCAGTCATGGGTGGAACCTTGCTGATTAGAAATGAAATCAACTATTGCTATCTCAAAGGAAAACATGTTAGAGGGTTGCAGGTTCAAGTCTGGAGTTTTAAATTTGTATAAAATAGTTTTATTTTCTAAGTTAGGTCTCAGATTTTTAAAATCATTTGTATCTTTTCTAGACAGAAAGCTAATGATCATAAATCTAGATAAATTGGCATTTAGGTGATTGCTTTCAGCCTTATTTTTTTTTTAATGTTTATAGGCTATAATGGCATTATAAAGTTTAGAAAGTATGTTAAGAAATCATCAGGCTTTCTGTCCCAGGCTTGGTGGCTGACCTGCTGAAGCCAGTCCCCAGTCCCCAGTCCCCAGTCCCCAGCCATGCAGTTGTCTCGGACCCACACGCAGGTTGAAAACTACAAATAAGAAACTAGTGAACAGAATGCCATGAATTTGGTTCCAAGTGGGGAAATGCCTCCAAGGTGAAGTAGTCTCACATGTAGTGACCAGGTTCCTGTGTATGTTGTTTAGGATTAGAGCAGCAGGGTGTGGTGTCAGAGTCATTGTTACCCACTTTGTTGCTGAGATAGCTGCTGACCTTCCATTTTACAGATGAAGAAATGAGGACCACATAAATTACCACCACATGAGAGAGTATCCATGAATAAGCCTTTGTAGTAACTGATGGCATTGAAGGTAGTCTCCCAAAATTTCTGTCAGCATGTTAGGGGTTTTTAAGGTACGAGCAAAGGGGATGTAAAGGACATTTGTGCTAGATCATTAGAATATGTTCATCTCAGGGGTGGTCAGAAAAGTTCTGATGTAAGAAATACAGCAGATGCTTGTAGCCATCTCCATGCTAGGACAGGCTCTTTACTAGCACTTCATCCTGGACCCACAGTCAAGATACCATCAACCTATATGTCAGTTGTATATAGCTAATTTTCCAGAATCTTAAAGGCTTTTCCGGTGTGGATTTCAAAAAGAAAAAGAAAAGAAATCATCAGCTACGAAAAGACAGTTTAAAAAGTTTTAGATAGATATGAATGTAGTTCACTAGCAGAGTGCATATCCAGAATGGGAAAGGCTCAGGTTTGATTCCCAGCTCTGCAAGTATTGCTTACTTATAACAATAACAACACCAGCAACAGAGATCTGCCCAGAGCCTCATAGCTATTAACTTTTAAAGAGAAAAGCAGAACACCCACCTCTCCTTTCCTAGTACAATTATTTTTACCTAGTTATTATTTATTAAACCATTGCATTAATACATTTTTCAGAGGCAAAGTGTATTATCACAGATAGAGCATAATTAGCTTTCTAAGAATGTTCTATGTTTGTAAATAGAACCCTGATGCAAGCATCCAGGGATTTTTTTTTTTTTGGCCACTTTATCATTTTTTTTTTGCAGTGAAAATTAAGCAATTGTAAAAAAATAAATAGCTAAGTTTTTCAGTTGTTGTAAGTTGGCTTTATTTCATGCTGCTAATAAAGTCACATTGTGTTCAAGCATTGCAATTAGCACTGAAGTGCACATCCATTAACTAAAACGTTAGGCTGAGTGTAATTACTGTCTAGAGCTAGTATCTCTGAAGCTGCATCTACAATGCTATTAAACTATAAGCAATATTGTAAGCCAATATTTAAATGATTCAGAATTTATACCATCTTTTTCAACCATAAAAAATAGTATATACATTGATTTGGTTAGTTTTTATGTGCTTAGAAAAATACAAAAGTTTTTTAGTATGATTGAAATATGCACCTTGAGATAGAGAAACTGGAATGTAGTTGCTATGATCTAATACTTGTTAATCTTTATGAAACATTGTGGTAAAATATACATCACATAAAATTGACTGCCAAGTTTTTTTGTTTTGTTTTCAAGACAGGGTCTCACTATGTAGCTCTGGCTGTCCTAGAACTCATTCTGTAAACCAGGCTGGCCTTGAACTCACAGAGATCTGCCTGCCTCTGCCTCTCGAGTGCTGGAATTAAAGCCGTGTGCCACTACCACCCAGGCTGTATGTTCAAGGTTTTGGACACAATATGCCCATTTATGAGTTAGAGTGCAACATTTCAGTATGTGTGTGTAGTGTCTAATGAACAAATCAGGCTATTAGGCATATTCATCACTTCAGACATTTGTTATTTCTTCATGCTGGGAGTATTTAAAATCCTCCCTACTGGCAGTTCTGAAATACACAATTAATTGTTGTCAAAATGAGGTAACCTCCTGTGCTGTAGAACAGAGTTTATTCCTCCAGTGCCTGTAAGGACCCTCTTGCCATCGCATCGCCCTTTCTCAGCTATCTCTCATCTGTAAGAACCACTGTTCTCCTCAGCTTCTACCAGATTAGTGTTCTTAATTTCACATTTGTCTCTCTCTGGCTGACTTTATTTCACTTAGTATAGTGACTTATGCATCTTTAGGAAATGACAGGAATCCATGTATTTTGTGGGTAAATGACATTTTATAGTACATACATACCACATTTTCTATATTCGTTCATTTTAATGGATATCTAAGCTTACTCCCTATCTTGGCTCTTGTAAATAGTCCTGCTGGTCTGTATTTAATTTTTGAGGAACAACTATTACGTTTTTAGAACCTCAGTAAAAAAATTTTTTTAATTGAAATCCTTTATGTATCAAACCATACATCACATTCACGGCACATTAGAATGTTTGTAATCAAGCCTTTTGACTTAGGACTTTTGGGCTTTTCAGTGCAGAATCTTGAGTATGTGGACTGTCACAGTCCAGATTGGTATTTGTACAACTGTACTGCTTGTCTCGATGGTAGCCACATTGTGTTTTGACAGCTACTGCATGGAGATGCCTTGAGGGTCCTACCGGGCTTCTTTCTAACCTGTATAACTCATGGTGCACCATGGGTTGTCATTACTTCAGTTCTTTGGCATTGCTAACAGCGTGTCTTATGTGTGGTCTGGCAGACATGTGCATAGCTTCAATGATGAAGATATTCCTGGACTTACTGCTTTTCTGCTCCTCATAAGAATACTGAATTTTGTTCGGGAAATATTTTACATTTAAAGTCAAATGGGCATGATATCGATAAGTAGGACTAGGACCTTAGGCAATTTATCTAACCTCTCTGTTTTTCCAACTACAACCACTTTGCTAACTATTAGAAGAACTGGAAGTACTCAGAATAAAGAGCTTTATATGGAATTAGCATTCTCAAAATCTTAGCTATTTGATTGGAGTAGTTATATAACCTTGGGTAAGTTAAGTATTGATTTATCTCATGTAAGATGAAAGGACTCAACTGGATTAGGAGAAATATGTCTTTGGATCCTTGAAATAATATGCAAATATTTTTATTTTTTGTACATCTTGGAGAAAATATGTTGTGTTTAACAGATTTGTAAAATGACTTACTAATCTCCAGAAAGGATATTCTAAGGATGGTGGAATCCAAGTTCTTTGCTAATGATAAAAGGCCATAATTATTATACTGCATCTCAATGTAGCCAGAATTAGGAAAATTCTTTATGAAAAAAAAATTTTCAATATAAATGCTTACTAGTCTCAAAGGTAATCATAGTTTTTTGGTTAATGGCAGTGATGGAATAGTTTGTAATCATGTCAAATGACCATCTTGCTGAAAAAATTATAACCTTTAGATAAAGACATTAACAAAACAGCTTGTGTAAGTCTGGAGATTGGTCCAAAATATATGGAAACTACAGGGTAGATAAGCCTTCAAAGCATGTGTTTGGATTCCACACTTACTTGGCTTTTCCTTTGAGGAGTGCATAGGAATATGGCTCAGTGTATTCGGCTATCTCTTTACTAGCTTAGAAAATGATACTTTGAGAGATCACAGTTCTTGAAAAATGAGTGGAATCTTGGAAATGAAAATCCACAGATTGAGGAGAAGTCAAGACATATATACAGAATTCTCTGACATCCTGTACCAGATTCTAAGAAACCCAGGGGAACTAAGCAGAGATCGTAGCCATTGAAATAGCAGTTTATAAAACCTGAGTCCTGCCAGGCTAGAGGGACTTGAACACTTGAGATTGACTGTTGAAAACCCAGAATAGCTGTATTGAGCTTATCACAAACAAAACCAGAACTGTTTCTGGGTTTTCTGTTTTCTTCCAATGGGCTGAATGTGTTTTTGTGCTAGTCCTGTGTTGTTTATGTTAATATGGCTCACTGTATAATTAGAAATAAGGAATTGTGGTGTCTCCAGCATTGCTATTTGTGTTTAGGACTGCTCTGACTAGTACAGTCTTTTGTGCTTCCACATGAATATTAGGATATTTTCTCCAGTTGTGTGAAGAATGTTATTAGAATTCTGATGGGAATTCCATTGACTCTTCCCATGACTTTCAGGAATGAATTGTTTTCTACGCATGAGTTCTCTAGATCTGTGAGCTGGAAGGTCTTACCATCTTGTAGTGCTGTGCCTTCTTGAATGTCTTCCTCCAGGGTTTCCAGGTCTTCATTATAGAAGTAGGTCACTGCATTGCTTAGGTTTAGTCCCGGAGGGTTTTTGTTATTGTGGTGAGTTTTTGGAGTTGTTGTTGTTGTTGTTTTCCTATTGTAATGGAATTTTTTCCACCTTGATTTCGTTCTTAACAAGTTTGTTATTAGTATATAGGAAACAAGTTAATTTTGTAAACGGCTTCAGTGCTAAAAGTGTTTATCAAATCTAAGTTTTTTCTGGTGGAGTCTTTAGGATCTGTTAAGAATTGATCATGTCTCCATTTAGGAATGATTTGACTTCTTGGTTTACTATTTATATTCCTCTTATGTCTCTCTTGCCTTGCTACCCAAGCACTCTTTTGAATAAGTGTGGAGAGAGTAGACACCTTTATTATTTTGTGCTGTTTTTTGTTTGAAAGGAAATGTTTTTGTAATTTCTCCATTTGTTATAGTGTTGAGAATATTTGTTGAGATATATGTTCATATATATATATATATGTTCGTGTGTGTGTGTGTGTGTGTGTGTGTGTGTGTGTGTGTGTATTTCTTGAAATATAGTCCTTCTCTTCCTGGTTTCTTTCAGGGTGTTGTTGTTTATAGATCTATTGGGATGATTATATCCCATTCCTGATTGTATTCATGTCCTGTATTGTTTTTATTAATTTTCTGTGTTGAACCATCCTTGCATCCCTAGAATGAAAACAACTTGCTAATGGTCTGTGGTCTTACTAATATAGTGTTGAATTTTTGTCTGTGTGTTTCATTAAGAATATATATATGTATATATGTACACAAATAAACAATTTCTTTAATTGTCATTTCCATTTAAAGAAACTGCACTTCAAAGGAGCTTGCTGGTCTAAAAAGGGAATGTGCTGAATGAACCTGGAACATCTTAACATACCCAACAGTAAAGAAACTATCAGGAAAATTCCTCAGTGCAATCATGTCAAAAACACGTGTCATTAAATTATAATGATTATTTATAAGGAACACTAAATAGTCACTTTCTACTTTCTAATGTTGACATGGGACCAGTTCATTGAAAACTAGGGAACTGAGAAGAATTATGTGCTTGCCCTGCATTTCCTAGGTAAAGTAAGCAAGTAACTAGAGAGCATGAAACTAGTGTTTCCTTATATAATTAGTTTAGACAGTGTCTGGGAAACAGAAATTATTACTATTTCTTGATTCAGTAAATTAATAGCTGTATAAGATCAATGGCTAAGAACATCAAGCAGGGTGAACATGAACACATGATGATAGGGGCGGGGCATGAAAGTTTTGCTAACACTACTTATTGAGAGTTTCTGCATCTCCTATGTTCATGAATGAAATTGTATATGGCTTTTTTTTTCTGGGTTGTTTATTGGTTAGTTGGATATTTGGGCACTAGATTAATACTGGCTTTATATAATGAATGAATTTGGCTTTGTTTTCTTTCCTTTCTACCTTATGGAGCAGTTTGAGGAGTACTGATGTTGGCTCTTCTTTAAAGGATTGGTAGAGCTGAGCAGTGAATCCATCTAGTCCTGGACCTTTGCTCACAGTCTGTTGCTGCTAAATCACATTGCTTGTTCTGTATCTAGTTGAGTTATTTATATTCGCTTGATTTCATTTTGTTAAGTTGCTTGTTTCTTGGACTTTATCCATTTCTCCTACATTTAAAAATCTTTTAATTTAAGTCTTCAAATTCTCAGAATTTCACTTTGTAGGGTTTTTTGTTTGTTTGTTTCATTTTTAAGTTGCCTAAGGTTTTGTTTATCTTGTATGTTTTTTCAAGAGCCAACTTGTTCTTAAATTGAGTCTTTATATTTTTCCTTTCAGTCTCCATTTCATTAATTCCTGCTCTGACTTTTACTTTTCATCTACTGCTTTGGAGTTTGATTTGTTCTTGTTTCCCTGAGATCTTGAGGTGCCTTAAGCAATTTTCTGAGCCCTTTCCATTTTTATCTTTAGAACTGACAGCAATACATTCCCAAAAGTGGAACTGCTTTTGTCCCATTCCTAAAATACTCAGTTTTGCTTTCAATTTACTGGATCTTTCTTTTTTTTCAAGGAATATGTCGTTCAATTTCCAAGTACTTGTCTAGTTTTCTTATTGATTTATAACTTTATTGTACTGTAATTGGATAAAGTACAAGAAATTATATTTTTCACAGCTGTCAGATAGTATTGTCTGTATTTATATGCTGTGTCTATGGTTCAGATTAATTCTGAGTTTCTTTGCTGATTTTTAGTCTGAATGTCCTATCCATTGATGAATGGGGTATTGAATAACCCAGTATTGTTATATCTGGACCTGTCTGCATATGCCCATTAGTGTTTGTTTTATGAAAACATATATTAACACATATACACATATACACACATGTATGTATTCTTGTTGGATTCCTCCCTTTATTAATTTATAGTGATATTTATCACTTGTAATTGTGGTTTGAAGTTTATTTTATCCATTATCAGAATAGCTTATGTCCATGACTTTTTGGCTTCCAATTACTTGGTAAATTAACTTCTGTCTTTTCCCAGTCTTTGAGTGTCTTTCTCAGTGAGGTGTATTCCTTGAAGTCAGCAGGTAGTTGGATCTTTATGTTTTCATCTAATCACCTGCTCGGTTGGTTTTTGTGAGAGAGTTAAAACTGGCTACACTTGGGTTGTTATCGAGAGCTTTACTAGTTCCTGTAATCGTGTTGGCTGTCTCTGCTTGGTTAGATTATCACTAGTTCCTGTAATCGTGTTGGCTGTCTCTGCTTGGTTAGATTATCCCTCAGTTGGCTTTTGGTTTTGTTTTCTCCCACTAGCATTAGGGCTTTGAGGGTTTACTATACTGTAGGTGATGGCTTCTTCTTAATTCTCCGTTTCGTCTTTTCCTCTGTTGAAATAAATGTATGTGGCCTCTCTATTGAGACTCTTTTATCCCTCTTCTGTTTTAGGATTCCTTTGTCTTCTGAAATGATGGCTTTGTGGCGATGAGTTACTTTCATTTATGCTTATCTTGGCATTTCTCTGTCAATTTTAAAGAATAAAGTTTGTAGATATAGGTATTGAAGGGGACTCCGGCAGAACAAGGGCTCCCTCCTGAACCCCAGGTTAGGCACAAACCACACCCAAACACCTATTTTCACTGAGAGATCTTTATTAAGCAATGAAGAAAAAAAGTGGCTGCTTTCTGACTCAAGTAGAAAAGCAGCAGCAAATGACCTTGCAGGTGTAACTTTTAAGAGGAGGAAAAAGGAAGGTCTGTGTTAGAATGGGCTAGGATGCAGTGGTGAAGGAGACAGAGAATGAGGAAGAAGGGGAAGGGGACAAGGAAAATGGGGAACGAGGGTACTTGTCCCAGACGGACAAAGGACTTCCTCTGGATAGAGAGGAGACAGACGTGGCACATAGGCAAATGGCAGTTTATAAGGGTAAAAAGGGAAACCCCCTGTT
>CABHPP010109309.1:31679-60282 GCA_902168425.1 Peromyscus attwateri
GGGGGGGGGAATCCTGTGTTAGGATGAGGTGTTGTTTTTTTTAATTGGTCATGTTAATTAGGTGAGCCAAAGGGGGCTTCTGATAACTGGACCTAGGTAGTCAGCCTCAGGAGAAGGAAGTGGCCGAATAAGGGAACAGACCTTGATGGCTAGCTTTAGGAATGAATCTAATGGTTTTTAGCAAGGCGAAGGGAATGGGGGAGAAGGACAATGCCTGCCAGAGCCACATACTCAATGGGCTGGTGTCCCTTTAGGTATAACTATTTTTGACAGTCATTTACTTTCAGTGCTAGAAATACATCATGCTTTCCTGTCTTTTAGGTTTTCTGTTTAGAGGTTTAATATTATGCTGATGTGTTCCTTTTTGTATGTGAGCTAACATTTTTGTCTTCTAATAACTGTTTTGTTGTTAGATCATTTAGGTGTAAGTGCTTTCTTAGTTGTGCCTGTGTCATATTTCGGATGTCCCTGTGCTTAGATGTCCATTGCTTTCTGTAGACTTGGGGGGTTTCCTAAAGTCATTCTATTGAATAGATTTCCTGGGCCTTTAGTATTTTATCTAGCTCTTTCTTCTAGCGCACAGATTCTTAGATTTGAACTCTTGATCATATCCCAGAGTTGTTGCAAGTTGTGATTGTATTTACTTATTATTCTTTATTGATGTTTGAGTGCAGTATTTCCAACCTCATCCTCTGTACCTGATATTCTTTTTCTGCTTGGTCTAGTCTCGTTACACTTTCCACTGGGATTTTTTATTCATTCATTGCAGTTTTTCATTTCTGACATTCTCAGTAACTTTCCTGATGGACTTTCTCATTCTTGTTGATGGTTTTCTCATGTTGTTACTGGCTTTCTTCTCTGGGTCCTGAATTGACTTCTTTACTTGTACTAATCTACTTTTTTTGTGTCCTCTCTGAAGCTATCCCTTTTACAACAAAGTGTTTCAATTCTCTATTCAACATTTTGCTCATTTTAGTATTTTTGGATTCAGTAGTTGAGGAATTAAAATTGTTTGGAGGAGTTAAAAATTGTCTTAATTTGTGTTTTTCTTGACATGTCCTTAGTTTGTCAGTTTTGAAAGATAACAAACTGCTGGGTATAGCATTCTTGTTTCACTGTTGGTTTTTTATTTTGCTTTTGTTTTGGTTTGGTTGTGCTGGTATTGTATTCCCCAAAATACTGTGCACCTCCAGTCTGAGGAAACAAGACCAGCTGAGGATCCGGCGAGGTGAGGTTAGCTGTGGCTTGATCTGTCTCTCTGATCTTCCAGTGTACACTCCAATGACTGGCCACAGGTTTGATTTTATTAATAAGAACCTTTAAGATTCCTGCTACATCTGGCGCCCAACGTTTGTGGTATGAATTCACGAAAAAGCCTCTTGCCTGTGGCCTTGTGGGCCCCAGCTCAGGCCCGAGCTACACTCGGCTAGTTGTGGTGGCCCACGCCGGTAGGATTTACTGAAGAAGACAGAGGCAGGAGGATCCCGAGTTTGAGGCCAACCTAAGAGAAGCTTCGCCCAGGGCCGAGCCACAAACAGTGGTGGGACCATGGAGGCAGTGGCTGTTGCTCCGAGTTGCTGGCTCCTTCTCATCATGTTGGTGACTGTGGTGATACTGCTACCTGGGACAAAGAGTTTACTGCTGCTTGTTCAGAGAAGAATTGCCCAGACCATCGTGTTACAAGAAAGCATTGGCAAAGGTCAGTTTGGAAAAGTTTGGCGAGACAAATGGTGGGGAGAAATTGCTGTGAAGATTTTCTCTTTTAGGGAAGACCGTTCGTGGTTCCGAGAGACAGACATTTATCAGACTGTGTTTGCTCCAAACCACAGAGGAGGCACAAAACAAACAAACAAACAAACAAAAAAACAACTAAAGTGAACCATGACCAAGCCTAACAGTGACTTTGTAATCTTCAAAGGGATGACAGGATCCCACAGTGATGATTCCACACGGACTATGGTAAAGCCATTAAGCTGATTAACACCAAGGAAAGATCGGCTTTGGACTACAAACTACTCAGGACAATTTCGAGATGACTAGCTGAGATGATCCAGCCTGACAGACTACTCAAACAAGGACTTGTGACAAATCCTGAAATTTCCTATTATGCAGAGACTGGACAAATGTTACAGGACTTGACAATTAACCCAAAAATTTTCTTTTCAAGATTCCCTAAAGATATCTTCACTCCTAGAAAGAAAAAAGAAAAAGAGAATATAGATATGAGATAGATCATCGAATCTACTCTGAGAAAAAAAGATAAAGAAAAATAGGATAAATGGGTAGATCACTGAATCTACACTGGAGAAAAAGGGGAAGATATAAAAATGACAAAAGGTAGACTACTGAATCTATTATAAAAAGAAAAAAGAGAGAATATGGATATAAGATAAAAAAAATGAATCTACTTTTAAAAAGGAACTACTTGTTTTAAATAGGATAAGTAATGAAACTTTTTGTCTGAGTTTATCAAATGTTACTGGACTGGACATTGTTAATATATATAATGGAGTTTTTCGTCTGAATCTGTCAAATGTTAATGAACTAGACATCGTTAATGTAATCTTTACTGTGTATATTGTATATACTTATTGGATATAATTTTTCTTGTATTAGTTATAAGCTTTTTTAAATTTTAGACAAAAGAGGGGAAATGTGGTGGTATTGTATTCCCCAAAATATTGTGCACCCTGATAAATTTATCTGGGGTCAGAGAACAGACAGCCACTAGATACAGAGGCTAGAAAATGGTGGCATTCACGCCTTTAATCCTAGCATTCCAGAGGCAGAAATCCCATCCGTTCAAGGATATAGCCAAGCATGGTGACTCACGTCTTTAATCCCAGAAAGCGAGCCTTTAATCCCAGGGAGTGACGGCAGAAAGAGAAAGATATATAAGGCGTTAAGACCAGAAACTAGAAGCATTTGGCTGATTAAGCTTTCAGGCTTCTAGCAGCAGTTCAGCTGAGGTTCATTCTGGATGAGGACTCAGAGGCTTCCAGTCTGAGGAAACAGGACTAGCTGAGGAACTGGCAAGGTGAGGTAGCTGTGGCTTGTTCTGTCTCTCTGATCTTCCAGTGTACACCCCAATAACTGGCCTCAGGTTTGATTTTATTAATAAGAACTTTTAAGATTCCTGCTACATCTGGTTTTTTGTTTTGTTGTTGTTTTGCTTTTCTTTCTGCTCATGAAAGGACTTGGTTATTCTGATACTGCTGGCATTTATGTGAGTTGATGTCCCTGAAAACTAGTTCTTCCACATGGTCTTGTTTATTGATGATGCTTTTTGATGTGGATTTTATTGAATTGACTACTTCATTCTCTTCAGATACTTGTTTGATTCTTTTTCAGCATTTGAATCTCCTTGCTGAATATTTCTTCCGTATATTGGACTAGACTCCCTAATTTGCAAATTGTTTCTGTTTACTTTGGAGACGCCATTTCGAGTTCCTAGATAGATTTCCTTAGTCTGTGCATCTATTTGAATCTTCTTTGTGATCATTACTTCGTTTTAAAAGTAAAACTCTGAAGTTTTCTCAGACTTTCCTGCTATCTCTGATTTTGGATTCCTATATAGGGGGATTTGTGGATTAGGGATGGGTCAGGGACGGTGGCTGTGGCACATTCTCTGTCATGGTTGCTCATCTGTGCAAGTGGCTTTGGCTTTCAGTTATGTCTTTCCTTCTACTGGTTTGGATGGTCTTTTTTTGTGAATCTTCTTAGAGGGATGTCTGCATGAAGTTCATCTATGTAGACTGGTGAAACTTGGTGATGATCTTAAAGTATGGTAGTTGAGGTAATCCTTTCTTGGCTAAATCCCAACAGGACCAAGGGTATAGCCCTGACTGGCCAGGAACTCACTATGTATAACAGAGTAGCCTTGAACTCATAGAGATCCTCTTGCCTCTGCCTGCCAAGTACTGGAACTAAAGGCATGTGCCAGCACACCCAGCCAAGGGGAATGTTTTTCATTTATAAACATGTACTATTTAACAATATTCTTTGCATATATCTACATTTCTCTGTAGTGTTCTTTACTGTCATTTGAAAAGCTTTCTTTGACTTATTTTGTATTGCGGATCTTAGGAAATGGATTCTGTCAGCTGTTTTCCTTCTAGTTAAAGAGTTATTTTGTTCTTAGCTTTTAAATGTTTGTATACTGGCTATAAAATTCTTGCTTTGTGCTTTTTCCTTTCATCTATTGAAAAGACATTCTGTTGTCTTTGGGCTGTCATAATTAGTGAAAGAAAAGAAAGAAAATATCTGTGAGAGTTCTGGAATTTGTTCAGAAAGTTCGAGTCTCCTAAGATTGTTGTGTGTGTTCTCAAGCAGGTGAGAGGACTGTGTTTTATGTTGTTGTGCTGTGCCATACATGCTTCACATCTGCTTCCTCCTCTACGGTTTAAAATGCTTCTTTCCTGTTTCACAGGAGTCCATCGCTGTACCCCTGTTGTCCATTGTCTCAAAACTATAGAGTCATACATTTAATTGATTTTCTTGTTATGTAACAGGACAAATCTGGGCTAATTACTCATGATTGTAAGAGCAATGTATTCTTTCGGGAATCAATGTCCATTGGATGTACTGAAATCTGTAGCCCTACCTTTGAGCCTGGGGGTTAAAAATGAGCATTTGTACAGCCTGCACCTGTTTTTGTGAACCTTACATTCCAGAGGCAGAAGAAATTTTAATAATTAAACAAATCAAAAAGGTAATTTAAGAGA
The DNA here is from genome assembly GCA_902168425.1 of Peromyscus attwateri. Classification (NCBI taxonomy): domain Eukaryota; kingdom Metazoa; phylum Chordata; class Mammalia; order Rodentia; family Cricetidae; genus Peromyscus; species Peromyscus attwateri. Next base: position 36,404 of record CABHPP010109309.1, read on the forward strand.
TGAAGTGTGAAGATAGTACTATGAAATGGAAATGACGGAGCAATAGGGCAAATACATTTTAAAGGAGCACACAGGCCTCACTGAGGTACTAACAGTTGGTCTGAGACTTAATTGTCATGAAACAGTAAACACCAGTCTCTGCCAGATGCAGCCTCCCTCATTCTTTGACAGATTACCTACAGTTGTTTTTTCCAGAATTGAGTCTTTGGCTTACAAATGTAATAGAATTATCATTTGGTCTTTTTAAAGAAACCTTTGCCAATATCAGGCATAAAGGAAGCTCATGTTGCTTACTGTGTGTGCTGAGGTCACCACTGATGACAGTACCTATAAAGCTGGTGCTTGACCTTAGTAGCACAATTGACCTCTTCTTTGAAACTATTTCTTCTTGCTCTAGGCTTCTCTGACTGTGTTTTTGTTGTTGGTTGTGGTTTGGTTTTGTTTATTTTTCCAATCTCCTTTGGTAATTCTTCTGTGCTAATTTTCCCAGTCTGGTCTTTAATGTTTGAATTTCTTGGGTGTAGGTCTTTTCCTTAAACAACCTCATAGTGTCTTCGATTGCCATCTGTTTGCTCATGATTTCCAAACATTTGTTAACTTAGGCATGTCTTCTGAACTTTAAATTTACTTGGCATTCAGTAGGCTTTTGTAAAAGAACTCATGATATGTCTTGCAAAAGCTTCTTCAATATCTGGTTACTGTTTAAGTGAAAATGGCACCTGTAGCTCATGTTAATAACCCATTCGGTTAATATTATCTTTTCATCCTCTCTCTTTAGTGTTTCATTGTTCATAGTTCTTTGATCCATGTTCCTAGTTCATTTCCCTCTCCATGACCTCTTGGATTGCTTCCTGTTGATTATATATATATATCCATTGTTGCACCCCACAAAAGTTCATGATTATTTAAAAGCCATGATTATTGTGAGGTAAAAATCAATAGCTTTCCATTGCTTTTCTTGATAGAGTGAAATCTTTTCTGTGGTTTTCGGAGTCTACTGAAGACTGTTCTCTGTCTCCCTGCACACTTAGCCCATGCCGGTTCTGTTTCCTGTCTTCTAGCATTTCTTCAGCTCTTAACTTCTCCAGATGTTTGTCAGAGCCTTTGCATGTGTTGTTCTTTGACGTGGTTGACTCTGCTCGCTTTTCTCCCTGATTCCTATGCTGAGTTCTCCAGGCAGCCTGCCCATACTCTGTCTTCCCTAGTTCATGGGCTCTATCTATATGATGTCATGCCACTTTCCACATGTACTTTCCACATCTGTGATTAGTACAACTATAATTAATGTAGTGTCTTTCACAGAATTATAGCCTTCTTAAGGGAAGAAATTGTGTCTGTCCTGTTCACCATGGTATTCCTGGCATCAAGCAGTTGATCAATATTGGTGAAATGAGGTACAGAGAGATTGTTTCACTTGCCCAGTAAGTGGCAGAGACATGATCTAACCACGGACTGGTCCTTGTGTTCAGGCCCTGCAGTCCTCCCACGGGTGTCCCAGCCTCTGTTTCATTTGATTACATGGAAAAGCCCAAGACTTAGAAGTGCATTTGCCCGTTCACCCCATTTAGCTGAACTGGGGTTGATCCCTGTGCATAGAACTTACGTGTTCGTTAACTGTGCTTCCACAGTCACTCTAGAAACTCATGTGCTTTAAGTTACCAGACACCTACGAACTAGTGAAGATTTGCTGATAGTTAGGGATTTGGCTTGATCTTCAGATGTGCTCTAGTGTGTGTGTGTGTGTGTGTGTGTGTGTGTGTGTGTGTGTGTGTGTGTGTATATATATATATATATATATATATATATATATATACACATATCTTTGAAAAATCACTCCTGGCTTACAAATGAACTTAGTCCATTTGATATTCAATCTTAAAGGAAAGACTGAATATCAAATGAAACATACTTTAGAACATACAGTAAAAAGAATGGAATTTTAAAAGTTTATTTTTAAAGTAGGTTTATCACATGAAATAAGATGGACACTGCTTTGAAAACATATGTTTTTGTATTCATTCTGTGAACACTGCACTCTTAAGTCATCAGCTCTTTTAAATTAGTGCCACAAAGAATTACCTTTGTCTTTTCACTCCACAGTGATAGGTTTAGTTTTGTCACAGGTCCTGAAACACAGATAGAATTACTGCTCACCTTTTGTAGCAACAGCATGGCACTCCCGTGTGAACTCTGCAGTGTTTCATCTCAGTTTTTAATTCTGTGTCTCACAACTTGCTTTGTGTGTACCCTCAGGGTCTAAGAGACCTTTGAGCTAATCTCAGTTAATGTTAATGGTCTTTTGTCATCAGGGTTTCCTTCACAGTAATGACACTGTACACTTTGGTGTTTTGTGTGCAGCAGTTTTCATTACAGAGATCACCTTCTTTCTGTATATGCCTCTTGAACTGAGTTGAAAAAAGCCGACAGGCAGACCTAGTAGTTCCTAATTATTATATAGAACGGGGAGGGAGAGGTAAACTGTGGGAGTGTTCCTGTGAGTTGGTTAATTGGTCACCTGTGAAGTTTATATGGCAGCTCTTGGGCTTTTGCAGCCAATACTTACTGAAGTATTAGTTAGCTTGCCATGTCTTCTTACCACGTGATCGTGCTCATGTGATGGGCAAGTTTCTGCTTCTTGATTTCTAAATGAATACTGATACTCCCAAATTAAGTGATACCCATAAACACAGATCGTTGACATTCCCAGACTTTCATACAAGGAGTATAAATTAGGAAGGATTTATTATACCATATTTATAGACCTATGTGCAAAGGATAAAAAGCTTAATAATATCTTATTAAAAATGCTAAAATGCAGTATTAAGGAAGGGACCAAAGGAGACATTGCTGAAACATTGGAGCTTACAAATTCTATGAAATAATAATACTTAAGAATATAAAATTCAATGTTAAAGAAGCTAGTCATCAGTTTTGGAGACAGCATAATTTTAGAAATCTTAGATGGTGGTCTGTATCCACAGAGATCAGCTAGAAGGACATGTTCTTCAAAATTACCACTAGAGCGACCATAGCGTGTGAAGCAATTTAATCATTTGGGCTGATGCTAGATTGCAGATATGGAAATCCAGACTTACACATTCAAAAATACTGAAGGGCAAACTGTTGCCCATGAAAATAATACCTTGATTACTGATCTTACACAAATTGACATTGAGTTTTGACAGTGGTTCTAATTAGCATCTTGATTGCTGTACTCTCACTCAAAAGTAATTTGGGGCTTTGATACCTTTAGGACTCCCAGCATTTACAGCAACTTTTCTTAGCCTGTGTACACAAGAGAGCTCGTAGCTAATGGGGAATATGATATCTGGCTTTTTCCTCTCCTAAAAGAGGAGACTTCATCCACTGCCACTGTACCTTTTTCTGTTCTTTTTGTCTTGCACAGAAGACTGGCATCTTCCTGTGGCAAACCTATCCAACTCGGGGTTCTTCCTCCTTGAGAACGATCTGATCCATCATCACCTGAACCAGGGATCACAGTCTAAGGGTCCAGGTGAAGGCAAGGCAGTCTATGTGTTAAGCCAGTTTCTTTTCTGGTCAGGTAAGTCACACTCAGGCATAGTCTCTTGCTTCAGTCAGCCTTAGCTTTTTAGTGACTTCCAGGAAAAGAGACACAATTTCCCACCCACCCACCCCCACCACCACAATCATTCTGAAATCTACCTCAACTCCTCAGGATTTATTGTCATTTGAAAACCTTTTCTGCATAATGTGCTCATTTTCAGAATCTTAATTCTAGAAATTTAAAAAAAAAGTGATTAAAGACAAGCATGTATATGTAGGATTTTAGTGCTGATCCTTGTCTTCATTGTTAATGAGTTTGAAGGGGTTTTAAGTTAAAGCCAGTCTAGCGGGCATGATCTTGTGCCTTTATGATTTTAATTTCTTTTACTATTTACTTACAAATGGATTGAAACCAGAAGAGGTCCAGAATATTATGGCTGTTTGTACCATCACGGTCAGGATCGTCTTTGTTGTAGATTCTCTCATTTAATCAAAATGGTTAAGAGGCAAGATTTCTCTGCTGCATCCCAGATAAGAAGAAAAACCAGGATTGCTTCCTACAAGTGGTCTCAGCTAGTTGAAGTCTGGGTTTGCATCTTGATGCTGTCTTATAACTTTGGAGGTGAATTGTGGTTTATTTTTTAAAGGTGAATTGTTTGTTTGTTTGTTTTTAAGGGGAAAATCTACTTTTGGTCTCAGAGTCCTTCAAAATGTTCAGTTTGCTTTTATAAATGCTAAATTGCATATCATAGCAAGTTTTCAGTTTGTTTCATCATGATGGTGTGTGGATTTAATTGTGGAGGGGGAGTGTCTCTCCAGTGTACTGTGTTTTTGCAAGTTGACTACATATAAAGAAATGTAGTTTCATTTTCTTGTATTGACTAATTCTTCAGATGCTTCCTTGGTAACCCCAGCCACTGGAAAAAAAGGTTGTCTTCCTTTTGTGTCCTTATGTGTCCTTATGTCACCCTCTGTTGCTGACTTCATTGCTGAGTTTTTAGCAAGAGCACTTACTTTTCTAGGCTGGTAAAGTGAAATCTAACTGTTTGCTTACTTGGTTCTGTGTCAATCCCAGCAGGTTAGTATGGACAGACAGATTTGTTTTTGTTTTTGAGACAGGGTTTCTCTATATATCTTTGGAGCCTATCTTGGAACTTGCTCTGTAGACCAGGCTGGCCTCGAACTCACAGAGATCTACCTGCCTCTGCCTCCTGAGTGCTGGGTTTAAAGGTGTGTGCCACCAGAGCCCAGATAGACAGGTTTTTTTAAAAATACAAATCACAGGTTTCTCCACCCACCCACAGCACTAGCTATCAGTTAACTCCCCTGTTCCTGTCTCCTTGGGCTTAGTGTAATGTTTACAGATGAATAGAAAACATTTATTAGATATTTAAAATCTTTGAACAGTATCTCTCTGAACAGAAGAGGTTCTATGCTTCAGATTCTAATGGAAAGTTATTTCCCACTAGATAACTCTTTTAAGATGATTAGATTCCTATACGTGTATTGTATTGAGTATGTAAACATAGCCTAACCCAATCATGTAAATATATAAAGTAATTTAAGTGCTTAGGAATTTGAGTCATATTACTAAGCTGGAGTGTTGTGCATATTTTATTGAATATTAGAACTGTGTTATGACAAACTTACCGGGCATGTTTTAGAGGCTGCACAGCAGCAACACAGATGTCCCTGGTGCGCTTGGGCTAGGTAAATTGAATACATTGTTGAAAAAATTATAATTTTGAAGAAACTTGAAAACTCTTAATGAATGTGGATTATATTAGACTGGCTTGAGAGTGTTTACACTTGAAGTGGGAAGTTGATAGTGACCTTTCCCATTTTTGTCTCTTACTTTTACCTTTTATATAATCTCACTTTTGTAACCAGTACTGTTTTGAGTAGTTACATATATAAACTTTGGACATTTTCATATTTCTTTCATGAAGCCTCTGAAATACCCGTCTAATTAAGAATGAACTAACATTTAGAGACTTTAAAGATTGTTTTATCCAGGTGTGGTGATAATGTCTGCAGGCTCTACTGGGTAGAGCTGACTCTATGTGAGCACACATTTGAGAGACTTTGACTCAACAAAATAAAATTTAAAAATCAGTTTTGTTTTTAAAATGGTAGAACTCGATGAGGTTACCATTCACTTTTTCCATGCTGTCACAGTGTAGATATGTTAGAGAGAGGCAACCGCTGTCCATTGTGAGGCCAATAGACAAAACACAACAAGAATGCCAAATTTGCTAAGAAAAACAAGTAAGTGATTAATTAGAAATACAGTAGTTGACTATGGAAGTCTTTAATACACATTCAAAGCATTCATTGCCCTTCCTCATCAAGAGCGTTTTGGTGATAACACCCTCAGCCTGATGTTCCTTTAAGTCTGATAAGTTGTATATAAACTGAAGTTACCAGAAAAAAGTCATCTATACTAAAGATTCTGCAAGCCCTGAACTTTTAATTATTAAGAATTAAACTGCTGCAGGCCAGAGCCAAATTATCTTGGGCGTTTTTAGTCCTTTTGAGAAGCATTATTGTCTATGCTGTGTTTGGCCTAACATCCTTATGACTGCCAAAGCCTTGGCTGTATTTTTAGAAGACAATTAGCTTCTACCATTCAAAAGCTAGGAATGTCATCTGAAACCACTGAAAACGTGTAACAGAATTTCCTTAGTTTGCTGTAACGCACCTACCTACCTGTGGTTCCCACCAGTCTACCTAGCAAATGCTTCATTTCTGAATGTCTTTCTTCTGAAACTAATAAAAATCTCACACAGCTGCTTCCACATGATAACATGTCTTTTGGGGCAATTTGAAATCGTGTTACTGGGCCATGGTCACTCATTTAGCCTAAGAATAAACTCCCTTCTATTCCCTTTGAGATGAGAGCTGTATGTATTTTTGCATCAACATGTATTTCACATAAGGCAAAGCCTGCACCCAGGCATTACAAAGATGACTTCTTGACGGACATAAAGATTGTATTTTACATTTCTTTGAGTCTATTTTCTTCATCTGTAAAATTAAAAGAAAAGAGAGAGAGAGAGAGACCAGTGAATGCTATTTCTTCTTCAAAGAAGCGCTATAAATGAGTAGTGTTGAGTTGGGGCTCTGCGTTCTTGCTTTTGTTTGAACTAGGTCTTCTATTAACTCAAAGCGATGTCTGTGTTGCTATTATTTCTAGCATAATTTCCTCCTGTTGGTTGGTCTGCTTGATGGCCACTAATGTCTCAAGTTAATAACCACAGAATACTTCAAAAATTTGCTGTGTGCTTCATAAAATGTATTTGTGGTTGCTAAAATATTTTTTTTTGCTTAGAACAACCAAATATAGTTGGCTGTAAAATTATATATTGTAAGAAAATGCTGCTTAAAACAAACAAACTGATTTACTTTCTGTTCTGAAAATATTCAGAAGGATTTGTTATCTCTTGCAGACCTTTCTGCAAACTACTAATGGGATGAACACAATATATCACTTTTATAATAGTGAGCTATTAAAGGCAAGCATAAAGCAGTCTGAAGCCCATAAGTGCTGCCAACAGCTCCTGCTTTAATGAATTCCCTTTTAGATGTCCATTAAATGCTCGTGGCAAATGTACTCATAATGGAAATGGCAAATCTAAATGGGTAGATATGAATAATCCATGGAGTTTAAATTCTGTTTATGATCATCTTCACATTTAGTTTTCAAGACAACGCAGTTTAGTTTTCATTACAGTTTGGAATAAAGAGGACAGGGAGTAATTGATTGCTTCAAGCAGATTAAAATCAATGGTTTTCTTTTCAAAGAACCAGTTCAATGCAGTAATTCCAACTTTAAACATTGATTTAGGGTACTCAACACAAAATGTTTTGTGCTGTGTGAACTTTTATATAGAAAGACTAATATTAATTTTATTTCCCTATATATCTATATAGTGAAATATAGAGCTTGTTAGGAGCATGTGCATGACTTAATAGTGATCTATATTAAGTCATTTTTATATTATTGCAGTCATATAATGAATCAATGAGATTCCCGTCATCACTGTAATACTGTTTGTAACCCATTAGCACAGAGAAATTACAACCCATCATACATCATTACTGTGATTGAGGCTTTATTACCATATTCTCAAATTGCTTGCTTGCTATAAAACTAAACAGACACAAGGCAACTATAGGTGGGATATAGACATTATTGTGCTGCAGCAGTGGGGGTAAACTTAGGAGGAAAACACTGCTGGCAGCAATGGAAATTCAGACTTTATTCCTGTAAAGGCGGCATATGCGTTATGTTCAGGTTATTAGTTTTGTATTGCATGAATTATGTTTTAATGTTTTCTTAAGATCTTTTTCTTCTTACTGTATCCTTTCAAAGACAGCTTTAAAGTACTTTGAATGTTTTAGACTGGTGTTGGACTACCTTTTGCCATTTATAAGATTAGACATTTTACCATCAGCCTGGCATAGGGTTATGGTTAAGGGGGTCAGTATTCTCTTGGGGCCTAGTTGATATGAAAGATAAATGTAGTGCTATCCTAAACAGTGAAGAGGAGTGAATGTGGAAGCACCTAGGCCCGGATGTAAGGGACTTCTAGTGTTTCAGTGAAGTATTTTGTCCTCTTGAGTTTGTTAGTCCTCTGCTGAGTCTACTGTGTGACACTGACAGCATTACTTGGAGCCATTGGAGTCCACTTCTGAGATGACTCACTTCTCTGATGGACTCAGAACTGCTTTCTGTGGAACTGCATCCTAATCTATATGTTCCTACAGTTTAGAACCTAACAACATAAAACATCAGACAATATATAAATTAGACACTAGGATTAGCATAAAATTTATTCATGATTATAAAGCATTTTACAAATATATTCTTAGCCAGAGAAACCATAACTACCTGGAAAATTTAAAAAGGCAGCAGTCCAAAAAGGAACTTAATTCTCAAATGGTAATGCCCTTAGAAGCCATTTACACACTACTCTTGGGCTTATCGGAATGTAATTGCTGCACTTTTGTGTAAAGCATATTTTTTAGTTTGCAGCATAGTGGTTGTGGATAGAAAACCTGAATGCTTGTAAGACTCTGTCTTGGTTGTAAAGAGGGTACTGCATGATAGGAAAGCTTAGGACTGTTCTTGCCAAGTGGACTAGGCCTGATTCCATCTAGTACATTCCTGGGTGTGCCCAGCTATACAAATGGCCCTTACAACCAACAGAATTCTATGTTTGCCCAAGTATGTATTCTGAATTACTTGAATGCATTTTTAACTTTCTCTTGGATTATTTCATCACTTCTTGGCAGCCCCTCCGTTCCATTTTAAAACATGGTGAGCACTGCAAAGGCAGAGTGCAGGAATGATGGAAGCCGTGCTGAGACAGAGCAGAGCATACGTGAAGGTCCTAACACTGTTAAGATTCTCTGGGCTCTGCACACAGTGCAAGTGTTTCACTGTGAAAATCATCTGTGTCCTTTAATTTCCTCAAGACTGTTTTTGGCAAGGAGGAGAATTTGAATAAATAACTTTAAAAAATAGATTAGTTGGGTAGATAGTAAATCAATAATTTAGAAAGTACAATAAGAAATTCAAAGTAAGTACTAACAGGAAAAATAAAATGGGATAAAGAGTAGAGTGATTGCTGTGTGGTGTATTATTATAGGTTATTTATGAAAGGCCTTTCTAATGAGTAACATTTAAGCAAAAATCCAAATAAAGCATAAGGCAGATCATAATGGTTATCTGTGACAAACATGTCCCAGAAAGAACAAATGTGGAGGTTGTGACATAGAAGGGTCTTTTGTAAAATAACAAAGTTACTGGATCGGGAAAGTGTATGAGAGGTGCATAATAAATTTAAAGTATATTAATAATTACAATTTATAGTGAATCCAATATAATGGAGTATTTTTGTTTGATAATTTTTGCTGTCAGATAATTAATTCAAAGTCAAATAAATAATGATTCCAGTAGTTCTCTTTATGGTGTGTGTGTGACGGGGGGGGGGGGAGGGGGGGGGGGACATTTCATGAAAATGACATGGCCCTCCTGTCGAGGGCTAAGGATGACTTACTGGAGTTGGTTCTCTCCTTCAGCCATGTGGGTTCCATGGATTGAACTCGTTTCATCAGGCTTGATAGCAATTACCTTTACCCACTGAGCCATCTCACTGGGCTCCAGCAGCCCTCTTAAAAAACTTGTAATTGCTCATGTAGATCTCATCCATTTCTCCGTCATTGGGCGATCCCCGTGTCTTTCTTGGGGTCCTGTTTTCCAGGTAGCCTCCCTGGTGTTGTGAGTAGCCGTCCAGACATCCTTGTTCCACAACTAGTATTCTCCTATGAGTGGGTACATACCACGTTTGTCTTTCTGAGTCTGGGTTACCTCACTCAGGAGGATTTTTTCTAGATCCATCCATTTGCCTACAAACCTCATGATGTCATTGTTTTTCTCTGCTGAGTAGTATTCCATTGTGTATATGTACCGTGAGTGGGGGTAATGAGGGGCGAGGGGCGAGGGAAAGAGAACTTGGGGGAGCAAGAGATCCCAACTGAGCCGGGCGGTGGTGGTGCACGCCTTTAATCCCAGCACTCGGGAGGCAGAGGCAGGCGGATCTCTGTGAGTTCGAGGCCAGCCTGGGCTACCAAGTGAGTTCCAGGAAAGGCACAAAGCTACACAGAGAAACCCTGTCTCGAAAAACCAAAAAAAAAAAAAGAGATCCCAACTGGATCAAGAACAGAGAGGGAACACAAGGAATGTTCATGGTAAATGAAGACCACATGAGAATAGGAAGAAGCAAAGTGCTAGAGAGGCCCACAGAAATCCACAAAGATGCCCCCACAATAGACTGCTGGCAATAGTCGAGAAATGGCTCGATCTGACCTACCCTGGTGATAGGATGGCCAAACACCCTAATTGTCGTGCTAGAAACCCCATCCAGTGACTGAGGGAACTAGATGCAGATATCCACTGTCAGGCCCCGGGTGGAGCTCCGGGAGTCCAATCATCGAGAAGGAGAAGGGTTTATGTGAACAAGAGTTGTTGGGACCAGGGATGGATGGAATACAGGGACAAGTGGCCAAACGAATGGAAACACATGAACTGTGAACCAATGGCTGAGGGGCCCCCAACTGGATCAGGCCCTCTGAATGGGTGAGACAGTTGATTGGCTTGATCTGTTTGGGAGGCATCCAGGCAGTTGGACCGGGTCCTGTGCTCAGTGCATGAATTGGCTGTTTGAAACCTGGGGCTTAGTAGAGATGGCTTGGCTCAGCCTGGGAGGAGGGGACTAGACCTGCCTGGGCTGAGTCCACCAGGTTGATCTCAATCCTCCGGGGGAGTCTTTGCCCTGGAGGAGATGGAAATGGGGGGGGGGGGGGGGGGGGGGGCGGGAGGGGGGAGAACGGTGGAATCTATGGCTGATATGTAAAGTTGAATTATATTCTAAAATAAAATAAAATAAATTCAAAAAAAAAGTGAAACAATTGGAAAAAAAACTTGTAATTGTATGTTGTTGTTGTTACATTAAAATATATCTTAAATATACTAACCCAGTGTTATAACATTTGTGGGGATCTTTTTTGTTTTGATAAGTTGTGGCACAGTGTCTTCACTATAAACCATGGACCTTACTATAAACTTTGAGTGGTTATTAGTTCTATCTGTGATAAGCACCATGACCAGAAGCAACTTGAGGAGGAAAGAGTTTACTTCTATCTTATAACTCTTAGATCACACTACATCACTGAGAGAAGTCAAAGCAGGGGCCATGGAGGAATGCTGCCTACTAGCTTGCTCAGCCTGCTTTCTCATACCACTCAGGATCAGCTGCCCATAGTGAGCTTGGCCCTCCAACATCAATCATTAATCAAGAAAATCAACCAGGACTTAGTTAAATGTTTTTGTTGCTACTGCTGGCGTAAATAGGTTTTCAACTTATTTCATCACTTAATAAAAATAAGTGTCCTTTCATTTGGTTGCCCTTACAGAGTAGTTAATAGCTCTGTTAAAGCTTATAGAGTCTGGTTTTATTTATTTAGAGTACTGAAAAATGAAAATAAGTGGCATGTGAAATTTGAGGGGGGGGGTCTATTGAATATGTCCTTCAGTTGTAAAATGTTTTGAGAATTTGGGGTGTGCGTATGTATTATATGCATGGTTGTGGTGCAAATTCACTTACCCATGCGTGAAGGCCCAGAGGGCAATGTCTGGTATCTTTCTCTTTCTCTCTTAATTTTTTTTGGGGGGGAGTGGTGAGGGGTGGAATTCAAGACAGGGTTTCTTTGTGTACCTCTTGCTGTCCTGGAATTTGTTTGTAGACCAGGCTGACCTTGAAGTTGCAGAGATCTACCTCCCTCTGCCTCTGTTGGGACTAAAGGCATGCATCACCATTCCTGGCTTCTCTCTTTTCTCTTAAGTCATAGTCTCTGGCTGTGCAACTTGTTGTTTTGGCTAGACTGGCTAACCACTGAGCCCTCAGTATCTTCCTGTGTCTGCCCCTTGGCTCTGGGGTTACAGATAAGCATCACTAGACCCCAATTTTTATATGGGTGCTGGGCCCTTCTGTGAGTTCAAGGCCAACCTCTACAAAGACAGGCACCAAAACTACTTGGAGAAACCCTGTCTCGAAAAACAAAAACAAAAAAAAGATATGAGAAAAAAGTAGAGATGCTATTAAGTATTCTCCTGTACTCCAGTTTTTACTGTTTAAAAATGATCTTTAGCAGCCGGGCGGTGGTGGCGCACGCCTTTAATCCCAGCACTCGGGAGGCAGAGCCAGGCGGATCTCTGTGAGTTCGAGGCCAGCCTGGTCTCCCAAGCGAGTTCCAGGAAAGGGGCAAAGCTACATAGAGAAACCCTGTCTCGAAAAACCAAAAAAAAAAAAAAAATGATCTTTAGCATGTGACTGTATTTTCATGAAGATGTTCTTTGGTAGTATTTTCTTTTAAGATTTCTTCTTTTTTATTATTAAGAAATTTTTTATTCATTTTACATACCAACCACAGATTCCCCCTCTCTTCCCTCCTCCCGTCTCCCCAGCCTTCCCCTCTCCAACTCATCCCCCATTCCTCCCTCTGACAAGGTAAAGCCTCCCATGGGGAGTGAGAAGAGCCTGGTACATTCAGTTGAGGCAGGTCTAAGCCCCTCCCTCTGCATGAAGGCTGTGCAGTGCGTCCCACCATATGTAGTGGGCTCCAAAAAGCCTGCTCATGTACCAGGGATGTATCCTGATCCTACTTTTAGGGGTCCCTTAAAAACAGATTAAGCTATACAACTGTCTCAATTATGCAGAGGGCCTAGTCCAGTTCCATGGAGGCTCCACAGCTGTTGATCTAAAGTTGTGAGTTCTCACTAGTTTGGTTTGGTTGTCTCTGTAGGTTTCCCCATCATAATCTTGAGGCACCTTGCTCACAGAATCCCTCTTCTCTCTCTTCATGATAGAGGGAGACATCATGAGGATAGGGAGAAACCAGGTGCTAGGAAGTTCCCAGAAATCTATAAGGATGACCCCAGCTTAGATTACTAGCAGTAGTGGAGAGGGTGCCTGAACTGGCTTACCCCAGTAATCAGATTGGTGAATACCCTAACTGTCATCATAGAGCCTTCATCCAGTAACTGATGGAAGCACGTGCAGAGATCCACAGCCAGGCACCAGGCTGAGCTACAAGAGTCTAGTTGAAGAGAAGAGATTCTATGAGCAAGGGGCATCACAATTCTTCTTCTTAATTATTTGTACATGTGGAGGTACATGTGGAGGTCAGAGGCATCAGGTCCTCTGGAGCTCAAGTTATGGGCGGTTGGGAATTGTCTGACATGAATGTTGGGAACCAAACTCTGGTCCTGGAAGAGCAGTATGTATTCTTAACCCCTGAGCCATTTCTCCAACCCCTAATGGTAATTCTTCTGAAGTAAATGTGGAAACTGAAATACTCTCTGCCATCTAAAGATCACTGTTGTTGTTTTTGTTTTAACCTAAACTATTTTCTTGTGAAAGTTCCAATAATATCCACAATATAAGATTGTGGTTTAGTCAGGCATTGGTGGCACACTCCTTCAATCTCAGCACTTGGGAGGCAGAAGCAGATGGATCGCTGAGTTCCAGGTCTACAGAGAGAGTTCCAGAGAAACCCTGTTTAGAGGGTGAGGGGCGGGGAGAGTTGTGGTTGTAAAGTAACCAAGAACCAGTAGAACTGCTCTTTGTATGAGATCTGACAGAAACAAATGCTTCTGTGGGAATGTAGATGTGAACCTGGGACAAGCCGCCATCAGCTTAGGCCCTGGGGACTCCACTGTGAGAACTGTAGACATCTGTAGGAGTGTGTAATTCATGGGCCATATGCCCTTCTTGGCTATTAGATGACACAGCTTCAATATCACTGTTAGGTGACTACATCAGCCTCCATAAACTATTGTTCAACTGGAGTGTGTCTAGTCGGCGTGCCTGTAATCAGTGCAGACAGCTAGCTCTGTCATTGTCAGCAGATGCTTCTGATTTATGTGTGTGGTGTAATAAGAGCATTTGGCTGGGCCAAATTTTAAGCCTCTGTCATTCTGAATGGTGACTATTTATTGAGCATTAGTGAAGTTTTATTCTTCTGAGACAGAGAAGTCTTAAGCTTGGTCCACAGCTATGAGGGACTTAAACCCACTGATGAGAGAGACTAGCACATAGAGGCTGTTAGAACAGTCTTTTAGTAAATCATTAATGAATAATTTGGGACTCTTTGGGTTTTTTGTGGGGTTTTTTGTTTGTTTTTTGTTTTTGTTTTGTTGTTGTTGTTGTTGTTGTTGTTGTTGTTGTTCGAGACAGGGTTTCTCTGTATAGTTTTGGTGCTTGTCCTGGATCTCACTCTGTAGACCAGGCTGGCCTCAAACTCACGGAGATCCGCCTGGCTCTGCCTCCCAAGTGCTAGGATTAAAGGCGTGTACCACTACCCAGCTGTAATTTTGGACTCTTAAGACACTTATTGAAGGCAACTAAATATAGAAAGGATCTATTTAAACAATACAAAGTCCATGTTTGAAATTAGGTTTGGGGTAAGCAAATTGTACATGTATGCACTCACAGCTGAGAGCAAGAAATCAGGGTGGGCTGCACTGCTCTCGCCTTCTGTGTGTCACTGAGCAGACATGAAAGGTGGTATTTTCTTTTTCAGGCTGTCTGTGACTATTGATGTATATGACATTTTCATTTTAATGTATTTTGTGAACTATGTATTCTTAGAAAAAGAACCCAATATGTGAATTCTTAGGCTTTAACAGGATGCATGAATCCAGTTGGTGTGTGATTTAAACATTAAGATTAAAGTGACAAATATATGAAAATTATTTATAAGCAAAATAATTTTTTCTACATCTATTCTTAGAATGAAGTTTTCAGGTTTTTCACATAATTTTAAGGTTCCCTAAATATGGTTTCAGCATATTAAAATATATTAGCATTAATTTTCATATTAAAATTTTATTTTACTTCGTTAGCAAATCTTTAAATTCGTTACCTTATTTTTCCTTTTATGATAACACTATGTTTTCTAACCATCATAGAGAATTTTATAATTATTTGATCTCTCAGTATAATACTTGAATTTGTTTTACTCACAAAGGTAAAAAGAATTTCAAATTTACTCATAATAAAAGTATTAGAGAAACTGTCAATAAATTTACTGTTCTAATTGAATCATATGATATCTAAATTGTTGATAATATGATCAGCTCGTTAAACAATAGTGTCTGGAGAAAATGATGGATTAATTGACTGATGGCTAAAGTTTCCCTCAAATATAATGGTTTACCCAGTTTGATTTGATTTGTGTAAAATAACTTTCTCTAATAAACAATTTGCTCAGAGGCAATAGAAGAAATGAATGGTTATCAAACCAAACTTAATTAGTCTATCCTAGATTGATATTACTTGGGGAGTCTTCATTTTAATTGTGGAGTGCTGGATACAAAGAGTTTGGTTCATTATTTTTTCCTGTATAAACACTATTGTGTAACTACCTATGGAATAATAACATGTGAATTCATTTTAATAAATGCTTGTAAAGTGGATTAGCTAATTATGCCAAGCTAAAAATGATTCCTTTAATTATTTTGGATATTTAACTGGTACTTCAATTTTATTATTGTTAGTCTGTAAATGTGATTTGTATTAGCTCTGCCAAGCTAATTATAATGTATAACATAACAGTTTGAACAGTTTTGTAAAGCTCACAGTGCTCTCCTCTCCTGTACAAGAGAAAACATTTCTATGTTACATGAAGATACATGACACAATTTCAGACCAAAGGGATGGCAAAATATTTGTAAAGAGAGAAACATCTTTCAATATCTAGCTGAATGCTTTTTTCATAATTATATGTATGAGAGGAATAAACAGCTGCCATTCATTGAGCTAAAACTAATAGCTCATTAATGTGTCTTAAGATAGGGTACCGCAAAGGCCATGTGCTTATTACTTTAAGTCTAGGAAGGTATGTGGTCTTCATTCCTTGCCTCTGTCCTCACTCTCAAGTAGAACGATTCTTAAAAGTAACATTCTAGGTGTGACAAACAATGTTCCCCTTCATCACTTTTACTTAGCAGACTAACAGTAATTGTATTTGAATCCGAAATCAATGAAAACAAAAGCTTTAGTTAGTAATAAATAAATAGCATCCAAATTTAGTCTTCGAAGAAAAGCAAATAACCTTGATGAAAATATGCAGCCTAAAACATTTTTTTCTTTTTTTTTTTCCCCGTGAAGTGGCATATAATAAAGGTAACTCTTTCTCTTTGTTTTTTCTGTTTCAAGCTATAGCCATCAAGACCATGCCCAGCCTTTGTGTCTTTTCTCCCCATAGCAACCACTGATAGTCCTCACTGCTATCCTTGGGCCTTTTTCTAGAATGTAATATAAGTGTGATTGTAAATTATTTGACCTGTCTTTCCCTCTTCAAATTCAATTTAGCAACATTAGTATCAGTTTTTAAGTTAATATAAATGCTCTACTCTATATGGACGTTAGTGTGTCTGAACTAGATGCCACAGATGTTATGTTAGAACTGAATTTTTATCATTATTTACTGCATGTTCTACTTTTTCCTCCTTGAGATGGGGTCTCCCTCTGTTACCCCGGCTAGCATTGAACTGATGATCCTCCTGTCTCATCCTCCTGCCTTGCTGGAGTTATAGACAAGTGCCAATGTTCTGGCAGTTCTACTCTTAGGGACTAAATAGTAGTTGTATATTTCAGTCATACTTTGTTTAGCCTACCTGCAACATAACAAGGTTAAGGTTTTTTGAAAATGCTGCATTCAGACCTGCAGTAAGCGTATTTGTGTATACCTGTTTTGCATGTAGTTTCTACCCTGTGATTCCTGGAAATGAATTTATTAGGTGAAAGATGATGCACAAAAACTGTATGGATAGCCATTCTCCTTACAAAAAGCTTGAACCAGTTTGGACTTCATTGTATTACTTTGCCTTCAGTGTCCTTTATAATCTTGGCAAACCTAGGTATCCACCTTTTTTGCTTTTAATTTACATTGCATTAAAGATTATGATGTTTGCACTAATACTGCTATATCACTTCACTGTGTGATATGTATTTAAACACCATCTTAGTTTTATAAATACCAGACACTTTTTTAAAAGATTTGTTTATTTATACTTTATGTGCATTGGTGATTTGCCTGCATGTGTGTTTGTGTGAGTGTGCCAGAGACCCTGGAACTGGAATTACAAACAGCTGTGAGCTGCCATGTGGGTGCTAAGAATTGAGCCAGAGTGCTTTTACCTGCTGAGCCATCTCTACAGTCCTCCCAGACACTTCTTGTTTGTTTGAATTAGTTTGTTTGTTTGTTTGTTTTTGATATTCAATAGAGTTGTAAAAAAAAAAAAAACCTCAGTTTTAATTTGCTTTTTCTTAATTGGTTAATGATATTGAACATCTTTTCATATACTCAGCTCTTCCCTGTATGTGCTGGACAAGTATCAGTTCAAATATTATACCTGTTTCTAAGTTAGGTCATTTCTTTTGCTGCTATTAAAACTTTAGATGCAAATTGTTTCTCAGATGGGCGGCTTGCAGATGTTTTCCCTTTATATTTGGTTTGTCTGAGATTTAACAATGGTCATCAAACACCAAAGGTTGTTCATTTGGATGACGTTTAATTCACTAGCTTTTCTTTTATGCATTATACTTTTTCTGTCGCATTTTCTCCTGGAGTTAAATAATTGCTGCATGTCTTTTGGAGCATTCACTTCCCATTATTTTGCTTTAAACTCTTTCTCTACATTTAATGTGGGTTTCTGATAGTACCATCAGGTCTTTATTTTTTAATCTATTCATTCAATCTATCTTTGAATGTATTTCTACAATTACAATTGATTATTATTGGTGTTTCATTTTAGTCTACCTTCATTCATTTGCTATTTGATCCCTCTTAGATTTAATTTTCTTTAGACTTACTTTTCAAGACTACTCTAGCAAAGATTGTGTATACACATTTGACTGATTTGTGTGGTATCGGGGTATATTTTGAAATTTTATCAGTCTACTTACAAATACTTTTGCTAAGTATATTAAAAAATCTATTATAATGTTATAATCTGTACCTTTAACCATTATACAAATTTCAAAAACATTTCGTGTTTTAAAAAAGCTCAGAGAGAAGGGAATTCATTACTAGTAGGCCTTTCCTAAAAACCCGCTGTGTAACTCAGCCACACAGAGAAAGTTAGTTGGGTTTACTACTCACTTCTGCTGATTTGTCCTTTAAGGGTGAGTTTATAGTAGTTCAAGTTATTAGTAATAATTAAGGCTTAGTTCTGTCATTTTGTTATTTTTATGTATTTACATCTTTTGTTGCTCAGCTTCTCCCATGCTACTTTGATTGATATTCCTAGTGTCAATTTTTATTAGCACTTTAATTCCTTTTCCGTAATTTTTAAAGCTATTGTCTTTTTTTTTCTTTATTAAGAAATTTTCTACTTACTCCACATGCTATCCACAGACCCACCCTCCTTCCTCCTCCCACCCCCCAAGCCCTCTTTCCCAAGCCACCCCACATCCCCCAAATCGATGTGTCCCATGGGGAGTCAGCAAAGCCCAGCACACTGAGCCTAGGCAGGTCCAAGCCCTTTCCCACTGCACCAAGGCTGTGCAAGGTGTCACACCACAGGCACTGGGTTCCAGAAGCCTGCCCATAAACCAGGGACAGATCCCGATCCCCCTGCCTGGGTGCCCCCCAAACAGTTCGAGCCAATCAACCGTCTTCTGTATCCAGAGGGCCTAGTCCAGTCCCATGGGGGCTCCACAGCCACCAGTCCACAGTTCATGGGCTTCCACTAGTGTGGCCAGTAATCTCTGCACGTCCTCCCATCATGATCTTGACGTCCCTCGCCTGCAGTATCTCTCCTCTCTCTCATCACTTGGATTCCCAGAGCTCATCCTGGTGCCTGGCCGTGGATCTCTGTATCTGCCTCCATCAGTCACTGGACAAAGGCTCTATGATAACAGCTAGGTTATTTGCTAGGCCGGTCACCAGAGTAGACCGGTCTAGGCCCCCTCTGGACCGCTGCCAGCAGACCAAGGTGGGGTCAACCTTGTGGATTCCTGAGAGCCTCCCCAGCACCCTGCCTCTTCCTATTCCCATGATGTCCTCATCTATCATAGTATCTTCCTCCCTGCCCTCCCACTCTGTCTCTGTTCCAGTAAAGCTCTTTTCTTAATGGCTGCCATGGAGATTAACAGTTAGCATCTGGAATTTATAACAATCTAATTTGAATTGATACCAAGTTCACTTCTGTGGCATCTGTATACTCTTATCTTATACCCCACACTTTGTTGTTGCTGTTGTAGATTATATCAGTAGACATTATGTTCTCAGCAACAAAGATTTAGAATGTTTTGGTGTTACAAAGCAAAGCATATTCTGTACAGGTTGTTGTTCAGGGTTTGTTCTGGTTCTTCGTGTATGTATGTTTCAGATACAGTGCTGTGTTCTTTCTTTGCATCTCAAGGATTTCTATGAGCACTACCTGTAGGGCATGCCCACTAGTCACTGACTCCCAGAGCTTGCTTTTGTGATTTTTCTTTTGTAGTTGTTATTGCCATTAATAAATAGTGGGAGGTCAGATTTTTTTTTCACTCTCAGTTTTGCAAGATACCAATTCTCTTTGTTCATCTTTTCCTTTCAGCATTTTCAATGTCTTATCCTACTTTCTTCTGACCACCATGGTTTCTGATGAGAAGTCTGATATTAGTCTTATAAAAGGATTTTGTATATGATCAGCCACTTATCTCTTGCTGCTTTCAAGATTTTCTGTCTTTTGAAGGTCTTACTATGTTTCCTATTCAGCCTTTACCCACATTTATACTCACATAGATCTGTATGTTTTGCAAGTAGAACCTAGGATCCATATATGAGATAACACATTCAGTCTTTGTCTTTTTGAGCCCTAGTTACCTCACTTAATGTAATGTTTTCCAGGTCCATCCATTTTCTTGCAAATATGTAATTTATTTTCTTTATGGCCCATTGTATATATGTATACATTTTCATTATTCTTTTATCTTCTTATGGTCATCTAGCTATAGTGGTTCCCTTTCCTATTTGTCATTAAAAGATTGGTAATCAGCGTGGATGTGCTAGTAACTGTGCAGTAGGGTGGTGTGGGACGTGGGCATCTGCATAGGATTGGTGTAGCTGAATCATATGGGAATTATATTTTTAGTTTTCCCAGAAGCCTGCACACCAGTGGGTGGTACCACAAACGGTGAATAAGATTCCTCTCTCTCCCAATCTTTGCTAGCATTCGTTGTCATTCTCCTGACTTAGTGGTGGCCATTCTGACTCAGACACAGGCGGGATAGAATCGCAAAGTAGTTTTAATGTGCATTTTTGATGGCTAGGGATGTTAGAAACTTGAAAAGTATTTATTGATCATTTGTATTATAATAAACATGCATACACAGAGAGAGATACAAACATATGCACCCCATGTCTGAAATACAGCTAGTAAAAAGATTTTTCACTCATTCTCTAGGCTGTCTGACACTGTGTTGATGATTTCATTTGCTGTCCAGAAGCTTTTTAATGTCATATAATCATGTTTGTCAATTGATGGGGCTGTTTCCTGTGCTACTGGACAATTGTTTTGAGAAATTTCTTATCTATATCTATATCCTGAAGGCTTTACCCTTAATAGTTTTCAGTGTTTCTGGTTTTACATTAAAGTTTTTGATCCAGTTTGAGTTGCTTGTTCAGAGTGAGAGATAAGGACCTAATTCTTCTGTGGACGGACATCCACTTTGACTAGCACCCTTTATTGAAAAGTTTATCTTTGTTTTGATCATAATTTTGACACTTTTATTAAACAATTAGGTATCTGTGCTATCTGGGTTTATCTTTGAATTGTTTCATTGATCTATGTGTCTGGTTTTGTGCCATGATCATGTTTTCTTTGGCACTATTGCTCTGTAGTGTAGTTTGAGGGCAGATGATAGGATTCTGGTAGTGTTCTTCCTACTTAGAATTGCTTTAGGTTATCTGGTCTTTGTGTTTCCAGTGAATGTAACAGTTGTTTTGTTTTGTTTCTAGCTATGTGAAGAATGTCATTAGAATTTTTTTATGGGGATGTCATTGAGTCTGTAGATTACTTTTAGTAATATAGTCAGCTTCCTAATATTGATTCTACTGGTCCAGGAGCATAGAGGTTCTTTCTGATGTCCAGTGTCCCAGTGTCTTTGATTTCTTTTTTTTTTTTTTTTTTTTTTTTTTTTGGTGTCTTACTTTTTGTTTATAGAAATCTTTTGCTTCCTTGGCTAGGGTGCATCCTGTATTTTTTGTTACATTTATCTATTTATTATATGGGTGCATATGCACACATTCCACAGCTTGCATATTATGGTTTTTGTGTGTTGATTTTATATTCTGCAACTTTACTAAAAGTGTTTACCAGTTCCAAAAGTTCTCTGATTTTGTCCACAGAGTCTAAAGTATAGAATCATGTTCTCTCTAAATAGGGATAGTTAACTTCTTCCTGTCCGATTTTAGGCCTTTTATATTTTTCTTTTGTCTTACTACTCTAGCTAAGACTTATAGATAGAAGTTTCTGTCCTGCCTGGTTCCACAGCCATTCAGTCCCAAATAAACACACAGAGACTTATATTAATTACAAACTGTTTGGTCTGTAGCTCAGATGTATCATTAACTAGCTCTTACAACTTAATTCAACTCATTGCTATTAATCTATGTTTTGCCATGTGGCTTCATGACATTACCTGTGTTGCATTACATCTTGCTCCCCCAGGCAGCTCTCAGCATCTCCTTTGACTCTGCCTTCCTTCTGCCTGGGTCTTTGCTTGGATTTCCCACCTGACTCTATTCTGCCCTGCCATAGGCCATAGCAGCTTCTTTATTAGCCATTGGTAGCAACACATATTCACAGTGTACCAGAAAGATCATCCCACAGCACTCCCCTTTTCTGTCTAATCAAAAAGGAAGGTTTTCATTTTAATATAGTAAAATTACATATAACAAGTTAGGGATTTAGCTCAGTGGTAGAGCGCTTGCCTAGCAAGCACAAAGTCCTGGGTTCAAAAAAAAAAAAAACCAAAAAAACCAAAAACCAAAAAAAACCCACCATGTAACAAAACAGTTATCAAGCAAGAATTATAGTTACAATATCAAGTCTATTGTATTTAGCCAAATTAAAGAAAATACTCTATCATCTATTCTATTTTTGTGACACTAAAGTTTCATATCTAATTTACCTTTTATCATGATTAGGGAAAGCTATAATTATAACTGTCTAGTCTTCAACTCCATGAAAGATCTCAGAAGGATATAAAATTACCTAAGCAAACAGGAAGTGCATTGTAAGCAACTTCTAAAATTCTAGAAATGATAGTGGCGTCTGACTGCCTGGACAGTCACCCAAAGTTTCTCTGTAACATTGGGGCATCTAACTTCAGCCTATAGGCCTAGAGTCTCTGGCATACTTTTCAGTGAAGCAGGAAATTTAAAGGACTGTTCGGCCTAATGGCAAAGTTCATAAGTTGCTTTCCTCTGTTTCCTGCAGAATGTCTGACAGTTTCTTCTGTGAAACAGGAACCTGAAGGACTATCTCGCCTTGTTTTGGCAAAGTTCAGTGGTCACTTTCCTATGATTCCTGCATGTCCAGTTTATACAACATACTGTCAAGCAGTCCAAGCAAGAGCAGTTTCTTGCCCAAATGACTAATTTTTGCCATAAAGAAAGCAAGCTCCATATGGTGTCTCTTCGATGTTCATTATCTTCTCTGAAGTAAATTGATGCTGCCAGGAGCAGACCTGTCTCACTGTCCAGAAAAGTCTTAAGTTATTAAAACATTTTAAAATCATATTCTGTAGGTCTTTGAAGTGTTTGAAGATTACCTACCTAATATATTTTTGTATACCTAGAAAATTTAACTAACATGACTATAAGTTTGATTATCATAGATGACTAATTATTAATCTGTATTTCTTAATTATACAGTACAATTTTAAATGAGTTGCATAAACATAATACCTTAAACAAGAGTAGAAATATGGACACAGTATAACTCAATTGACCTTAAATTTTGTATCAATACAAAACCAAATACAAAACCAATGTATTTTGAGAGTTGTTTTTTTTGATCAAAGTATATTCAATCTATCTTTTTTCTCATCATTTCTATATCATATCCCCCTTTATTTTTTTTAAGAAGGAGATTTCTGAATTTAACTCCTTGTTTAGCTTTTTTCCTGACCATTATCCATAACAACTTGTAACCACCACTTTAAACAAAGCCAAAATCCATAATCCATTTTTTGGGGGAATGTGAGCGTAGTTTCCTAGGCTACTTCCTGCTGATTGGCGATGTTGGTACACTCTTGCCTTATTCCAGACTTGATAGATAATTGTGTCACTTTCCCCAATTTCCAGACTTGATAGGAAATTTTACCAGTTTTTCCCATTTAGTATAATGTTGGCTATAGGTTTGTTGTATAATAGCCTTTATTATTTTGATGTATAATCTTTATATTCCTAATGTTTTCAAGACGTTGCCATAAAGTTCTGTTGAATTTTATCAAATGTCTTTTCTGAACCTATTGAGATGATAATGTGATTTCTGACTTAAATCTATTAATATGGTGTATTATTTATTGATTTGTGTTCCAAACCAACCTTGCATTCCTAGGTTGAAACCAAGTTGTGACATATGTTCTACTTAATGTGATCTTGAATTTGGTTTTTATTTTCTTAAGGACTTTTTTTTTTTTTTTTTTTTTTTTGGTTTTTCGAGACAGGGTTACTCTGTGTAGCTTTGTGCCTTTCCTGGATCTCGCTCTGTAGACCAGGCTGGCCTC
>CABHPP010109310.1:1181-43774 GCA_902168425.1 Peromyscus attwateri
AAAAAAAAAAAAAAAAAAGAATCAGAACCTTTGCTTTTTTTGCAGTGAAAAACCACACAGGTTGCGTTGACAGTCCTGCTGCATTACAGAATTATTCTCTACTAAATGTTTCTCTAAAAACTTCATAATTACTTTAAAACTGAAGACTACAATCTTCTAATTTGCTTATTTTATAAAAGGAAAATAAATCCATTAATATTGAAGTAGGAAACTATACAAAATCACCTGTGTCTACAAGTGTCTTTCTATAATGAAAAATGTAGTTTCATTCACTCTTTAAAAGAAACCTGATGATGTCAGGTAGCGGTGGTACACACCTTTAATCCCTGCACTTGAGAAACAGAGAGAGCCAGGTAGATCTCTGTGGGATCGAGGCCAGCTTGGTCTACAGAGCAAGATCCAGGATAGGCTCTAAAATTGTACAGAGGAACCCTGTCTCAAAAACTAAAAAAAAAGAAAAAAATTCTAAACCAAGTATAAAATACACTTAAGTTTTATAATTCACTTCTGCGATCTTCAAATTAAAATTCTTTAAAATCTTACAATAATTTCCTTGGATAATCTTGAAGATCTTATATATTTATTTTAATATAATGATTCTCTTTTTATGAGATAAGGTATTGATATGCAGCAAAAGCTGATCTTGATACATCCTCTCAGGAGAGATGAGATTTCATATTTGAGTAGCTATATTATGTGTTCATTTTGATACCTCTTTATATATCTGTGTTATCACGAAATTCTATACATATTCTCACTAAAACATGCCTCTGTACGCTGATTCCATATGTATAACTGAAAATCCTCTAAAGAAAGGCAAGAGTAATTCGTTTCTGATTTCTAAAAGAGGGCTCTCACACACTGGTTTTAAAAGGCTTTTATGTGCAGAGAGGTTGGAGAGAGAAGGAAGGAGGTAAGAAAGAAAGGTAGGAAATAGAGAGCACCATCAGTAACCAAAATTGTTACTGAGTAGAATGATGTATATTTGCTTTCAATGAATTTTCTGTATGAAAATTATATACTTCAGATAGTACTCTTGCATTTTATTTTATTTTATTTTTGGTTTTTCGAGACAGGGTTTCTCTGTGTAGCTTTGCGCCTTTCCTGGAGCTCACTTGGTAGCCCAGGCTGGCCTCAAACTCACAGAGATCCTCCTGGCTCTGCCTCCCGAGTGCTGGGATTAAAGGCGTGCGCCACCAACGCCAGCTGTACTCTTGCATTTTATGCACTAACTTTTATGATGATCTTGCATCTAGCAAATGACAAAAATATGTGAAGACTGTTTAAATTACAGTTTCTATTATGGCACAGTTTTGACATATGAAGATTACTCATTTAAGAGCAGTGCTAGCTAATGGAAAAAAATATCAACAATCATTTCCTTTGTTGGATTCTGTGTCAAAATTTAAATATTCCAATATAATTTTCTTCCTCAAATATTTTCTGAAAGAAAGAATAAACTCAATTCTATTTGCAATAGTCTGACACTAAGCACCCTTACATTTCTTTCTTTT
Organism: Peromyscus attwateri; assembly: GCA_902168425.1. Lineage (NCBI taxonomy): Eukaryota > Metazoa > Chordata > Mammalia > Rodentia > Cricetidae > Peromyscus > Peromyscus attwateri. Next base: position 2,696 of record CABHPP010109310.1, read on the forward strand.
CTCTTTCTATCACACACAAACATGCACACTAATACCTATATATATATATATATATATATATATATATTTACAGGGACATATAATCACACATACTCATACACAGAGAAATACATATAGACGAACACATGAGCCCATAAAATACAAATTAACACACATATACACTAATACACACATATTCATATACATATCCTACAGATGCACACAAATATAAATAATACACATACACAAATATACATACAAAAACAGGTACACGTAGAGATACACAAACACATTAACACTTACACAAACTTACATATGCACATATAAAACACACATTCACACATATGTGTAAGTACACAAACACTCATATACACAAGCATGCACATAAAAACACATGCATCTATTCACACTTCTATCCAGGAATACATACACATAAATACACACATAAGCATTTTCACACACACACACACACACACACACACACACACACACACACACATATATGCACCTGTACAAACATACATATACAGAAGCATACAGACACATTTATATATACATGCAGATATCCACACATAAATACACATGTTCCAACAAAGGCATACATAAAACTGTACTCATACATGCTCATGTGTACATACACAGATACTCATACAGACACAGTGACATGTAAACACAGAATCATGAATGCATTCCAGATTCATTGTTTACTACTTTAACCTCTTCATGTCAGTTATAGATAGAGTCTATTCTGTAAAAATAAAATAAAATTAATTCAAATATTTCTTTATTTTTCTTTTTTGAGAGACAGTCTCCTTATGTGGTCCCAGAATAATGTCCAAAATACAATCTTCCTAATTCAGCAAATTGCACGGGGACTACAGGTGCCTGTCACTATGTTCTACAATTTTAGTGCTTCTTTTTTGTTACTGTTTATTTTTGAGATTTCAATTTAATTACAACATGTCTCTTTTTCCATTCCTTCCTCTAAACTGTCGTATATAACTTCCCCACTCTCCTTCAAATCTGTGGCCATTTTTTTCATTAATTGTTATTGCATATATATGTATATATATATATATATATATATGTTTTTCTTTGACATATATATTCCTACATAAAACCTGTTGAGTCCCTAAAACGGTACTCATATATGTGTTTTCAGGGCTGACCATTTGTCTCCTGGTAATGCTAGAAGCTATACTGATAAATTTTAATATGTTTCAAAGTGTATTTTAATTATGAAAATCAGAAAACACAATAAATGCTTCATATTACTATCCCACAATAACAATCTACATACTATTAGCTTAAATCTTTGAGAAAGAAAAATTGAATCAAATAATTAAAAGTTTTTTTTTTTAAAGAAACAAAATTTTGGGATGGAATCCATACCCAGCATTGCTTGGGTGACCAAGAATCTGAGACTAGATAGCCTAGGGCCCTAGGAGAAAACCAGATAAAAGTAGTCTAAAAAAATAAAATAAAATACTTATAAAAAGACTACTAATGATATTTAGCTACACTCAAATTGGGGCCTTGATCAGTCATCATTAGAGAAGCTTCCTCTTGCAGACGGTAGAAAGAAATACACACACCACAGCAAGACAACATGGAGAGAGTGAGATATCTTGGAACACTGAGCTTAAACAGGATGCCTCCTTCAAATCCTTCACACTCAGGGAACAGTGTGGAAGAGGAAGCAGAAAGAGGGTACGAGCCAGGGTATATAGAAAACACCAAGAAAATAAGAGCTTCTAAACCGACATGATCAAAGCTCACATGAGCTCACAGAGACTGAGAGGGCATGCACAGGGCCTGCTCAGGTCTGCATCAGGCCCTTTGCATATATATTATATATTATATATTATATATTATATATTATATATTATATATTTTAGTTTAGTGTCTTAGGGGATTCCAGAGTGTGCAATTAGTGGACCTCTAATTCTTGTGCTTTCTCTTGGGCTCTCTTCCTTCTGTTTGTATCATCCAACTTTGATATGATAGTTCTTATTTTGTCTTACTATATTTTATATTGTTACATTTTAAAAATGAATGAATGAATGAATGAATGAATGAATGAATGAAAACCTATCCATTAGGGTAAAGGTTACATCTAAACTGTCCTTTATACCCACTTTGAGAGGGAAATAGCAGTTTTATCCAATGGAGAAAAACTGGACGTATCAAGCACTCCTGGATAGACTTCATATTCAGGAGCAGTTGGTCAGCATATTACAGACTGGGACTCAACAGTTTTTTCTGTGTTTTAATTTGTTTACATTTTAGATGGATCCTTGTTTTGTTTTGTTTTTTTTTCCTTTTTCCTTTTGTATGTTTTTTTTTTTTATTTTGATTTTTTGGTTTTGGTTTTATTGTTGTACTTTTTTGTATTTTGAGAAAGAACTTAAAATTGGGTGGTTAGGGAGGGTGAGAAGATCCAGAAGTAATTGGGGGAGGGAAAGAACAGGATCAAAATAAATTTGAAAATTGTTTTAAATAATAAAAATATACTAAAAAGAAAACAAAGGGTAAAATTTGTGAGGTTAATTTTGTCTGATGCATCAAGAATTACTCAGTAGTTTATTCTCCTACTTAACTTCAGGTAGAAACATGTTAATAGAGAAGGAAATATACTCTGAGTTGAAAGTATTTCTTCTTTATTTTTTTAAAAAAATATTTGTTAGTCTTTGACAATTTTATACATTGTTCTTTAAGTATGTTCACCCCCATCTCCTGACAGAACTACCCTGCCTTCACTATTCACCTGTGGTTGATATATTGTGCACCCCAAGAAATTTATCTGGGGGTCAGAGAACAGAACAGTCTCTATATTAAACATAGGGTTTAGGCAGTGGTAGCATACACCTTTAATCCCAACATTCTGGGGGCAGAGATCCACCTGGATCTCTGTGAATTCAAGGCCTCACTCTAAACAGTCAGGCTTGGTGACACACACCTTTAATCCCAGCACTTGAGATCTCATGTCTTGTTTGGGAAAGACACATGCCTTTAATCCCATGAAGTAATAGCAGGAAGCAGAAAGGAATATAAGGTGTGAGGACCAGGAACTAGCGGCTTTTAAGCTTTTAAGGCCTTTTAGCAGCAGTTCAGCTGAGATCCATTTTGGGTGAGAACTCTGAAGCTTCCAGTCTGAGGAAACAGGATTGGTTGAGGAGTTGTGGTGAGGTTGGCTGTGGCTTGTTCTATCTCTCTGATGTTTCAGAATTTACACCAATACTTGGCCCCAAGTTTTTTTATTTAATAAGTCCTTTTAAGATTCGTGTTACATCCACCCAACTTCCTTTCTTCTCTTCTCAATCATAAAAGTCCCATTTATGCTGCTCATATTCTCTTGGATGTGGGGCCATCCACTAGAATGTGGTTAGCCTACAAGTAGTGAATCTCTTACAAGATGACTCTCCCTTTTCAAGAAACTGTCAGTTTTTAATAGTTCCTCAGGGAGAGGTGGGTTTTTGTGACTGGTTCCCCACTCTGTACTAAAATAAATAAGCAGAAAAGGTTAAAAATGCAAAACATGAAAATGTGTATTACATTATTGCAGAAGTTTTCAACTAACATACACATATTAATATTTTAAATCATAACAAAATAAGACTACATTAAGAGGGACCTTTAAAATTGAATATGAGTTATAGATTGCTCATTGGTTAAGAGCTTTTATTACTCATATAGAGGGCTGGAGGTTGGGACTCAGCAATTAGGTCAGACATTTCACAGCTGTTTGTCACTCCAGATCCAGGGATGTGGTGCCTACTTCTGTCTCTTTCAAATGCACACATACAAACACACATAGATAAAAATGAAATAACGTTATCAAACATTTAGTTATCAAGAAATTTAATGAGGTATAGATGAACTAGTAAGGAAAAGAGGAATTTGTGATCTTTTTCTAAATGTGATTTTAGAACTCAAAAGGAAGATATAGCCTTAAAAATTAAATAAATATAAATCATGTGTTTCAGTTAGGGTTTATTATTGCTGTTAAAGAGACACCATGACCACAGCATCTCTTATAAAGAAAACACTTAATTAGGATGGCTTGCTTACAGTTTCAGAGGTCAGTCCATCATGATGATGGAGGAGGGTTACATGCAGGCAGGCATGGTGCTGGAGAAATAGCCCAGTGTCCTATGTCTTGCAGACAACGGGAAATCAGATGACTAACTGGGCTGTATCCTGCACATAAGAAACCTCAAAGTCCACCCCCCCCAGAGACACACTTCCTCTAACAAGACTATACCCACTCCTACAAGGCCACACTTCCTAATAGTGCCACACCCTATGAGATTATGGGGGCCAATTACATTCAAACTACCACACCATGTAAGTAAAAGGATCTGCTTTATGAGGCTGATGATTTTCAAAAATCCATAGCAAATAAGTCATTATTTAATACACATTTTTTTGCCTTCCTAGAAAAATATTTGGCATAAATAAACACACAATACTCCATGGACAGCAAACTCATACATATTGTTTACAAACACGTTTCTTTTATTATACTCTCCTGTGTTTTTGTTCAGCATGGTTTTGTAGAATATTATCTTAACTAAACAAATATGTGGTACATTTGTTTATGCTGTGGAATATTACTTTAACTGTGCAAAGATGTGTTACATTTAATTCACCTTGCCTGCCTAAGGTACCTGATTGGTCTAATAAAAAGCTGAGTGGCCAATAGGTAGGCAAAGAAAGGATAGATATGTATGACAGGCAGAGAGAAGAAATGGGAAGAGAAATCTAAGCTAAAGGAGAAGAAGAAGAAGAAAAAAAGAATGAGGGAGATGCCCAGGGCAAGAAGCCCGGCACCACAGTCAAAGTAAGATGTACAGAAGGAAGAAAGTTAAAAAGCCCTGAGGCTAAAGGTAAAGAGACACAGGTTAATTTAAGATAAAAGAGGTAGCCAGAAATGAGCCTAAGCTAGACCAAACATTCAAAATTAATAAGGAATCTCCATGTCATGATTTGTGAGCTGGTTGGTGGCTAAAAGAAAAAGCCTGGTACAGCATGCTCTTACATTTACAAAATCTACTATAAAGTTTCACACTAGGTCCTGTCAACTCTGATTGACTCTACATCTTACTACAGAGATACTTGCTCATTGACTGTCATTGATTCTCTTGTCCATCAACTGGTGAATGTGTAAAAAAAAATGTGCTACATTTATACAATGAAATGTTACTCAGCTTTTAAGAAAATGAAGTTATAGCTGGGTAGTAGTGACTCACACCTTTATTCCCAGCACTCAGGAGGCAGAGCCAGGCGGATCTCTGTGAATTTGAGTTCAGCCTGGTCTACAGAGTGAGATCTAGGACAGGCACCAAAACTACATGGGGGGACCCTATCTAGAAAAACCAAGAAAAGAAAATGGAAGTTATGATATTTGTAGATAAACAGATGAAGCTAGAAAGGTTTATCCTGGGTTTGGTAATCCAGACCCAGAAAGACAAACTTAGCATCTTTTCTCTTATATATTGAGGTTAGCTTTTAATCTTAAATTATGTGTGTTTCATTTAACACATCTGCAGAAGTTACAGAGCTGGAACGGATCAAGAAGTGTGAGAGGAAAAAAATCTCTTAAAGAAGGAGAAATATAATATAGTGTCATAAAGGAGTAAATAGAATAAGCAAGATTAAATGGGAAAGAGCATAAGAGGGCAGAGTAAATGGGAAATCTGGAGAGGGGCAAGAAACACTAAAGTACTTTTGAAAAGCCATATGAAAACTTACTATTGAAGAATCTTCCATGTGTCTGTCTGTCAGTCTGCCTGCCTGTCTGTCTGTCTATGTATATGCATCATGTATGGATATTTTTCCATGTTCTATGGATTTGTACATTTAATCATATAGTATGTTGACTTTTGGCTTTGGTTTGTTTTTCACACATAATGCCCATGTCAGTACTTTGAATGTTTTTCTTCCTGCCCAAGGTCGTATGGTTATTCATGCCTATGTGTTTCCATGAAAGATACTGTTATTTTTTGACAGAATTTGAACACTTTGGGTATTGCTTCAATTTACAGATTAATAAAACATGTATTCTTCTATAATTCCTAGAGATACGTGGAAGATTCCCAACTGTTGCAGACACCTGTCAGTAGTGTGGATTATAAATCTTCTTTGTAAATCTGTAATATTCGTATTTAGCGTTAAATAGCATTGCATTTCCTGTTTCCCTTGTATTTCCCTGTAACCAATAATACCAAATGTACATAAAATATCTACTATACATGCTGTTTAAGTTTCTGCTTTGTCCTTTTAACTAGGTTTCTTTGAAGAGTATACTTTGGTTGAACTCTAACAGTAGTTCATTTAATTCCCCAACACATAAGAGTAAACATGTGCTCACAGACGTACACAGACTCCCACATGCAAACACACACACACAAAACAGGCACAGAGGAGTAAGTCATATCTCTCTCTCTCTCTCTCTCTCTCTCTCTCTCTCTTTATATATATAGATATAGATATAGATATAGATATATGTATATAGATATATTGTGTATAGTTGTAAATAAATAATATATTTATTTATTTGTAATTATATATGATTATAAATGCACATACATATATAATTCATTTCAACAATTAGCACTCCCTTAATTGTTTGGAATTTTTGTTGTTGCTTGGGATTTTGTTGTTCTTTATTCATTTTGTTCTTGCTTTGCGACAGGATCTTTCTATATAACTTAACCCAGTCTTGAACTCACAGTACTTCTTAAACAGCTCCTGAAATCCATCTAACCACACTCCTCATTACTCCATTTCAAATAGAAAATATATTTAAGTATTCATCTAAAATATCATTACTTAACACTGAAACTCATTACATTTTATACCAGAATAGTAACTACCATGAAGTCAAGTGATTTGGTTGACTCATTCAAATATACTTAAATTAATTGTGCTTTATCCAAAAGCATAGAATAGTAAAATGCACTGTCTTTAACACTGATATGAACAGGAAAGGTTGCAATAACAAAACATTGGTTGCAATGTTTTTGTTCAACAAAGTATAGAATGCAAACCCAGTTTGAGTATGAAGAGATGCTAAATCTATAGAGTTTGCAAATAGGTCTCTTGTGCTGCTGTTTGTGCATTTTTACACTGCTACACATCTCCAAATATCCGTGGAGTAATGTTTGAACAAGCTTTAGTTTTTGTTATGAAGGAACACCTGTTTATCTTTTTTATAATTCATAACCAGCTGCATCACATAATCAATTTTTGTAGAAGCTCACTGCTGAGTAAGCCCACTATGATATAATGGAATAGTATGAAAACTGTTTTCCAGCTACAGACAATTTACAATAAACATCTCCTGCTGCTTGGGAAAGTCTACTGTTTTATATTCATTTGTTTCCAGCCCAAAAAGGGTCACAGAATTTGTAAGATATTCTAGATGGATGGCTAAATGATTGTAAATTAAACAATAAGTTGAAGAAAATACACAGTTTCAGAATCATACTCTACAAAGCCCAAGTGATTTATCTGTACTAGAAATGGTTTTAAATCATACTTCTCAGGGCTGTTCTCTAAATAATCTTAATGGAAAGCTTTCTTAATCAGCCAACATAATATAACAGCTTTTGGATTGGGCAAAATTATTCATGAGTAATATTTGACATGGTTATATTCTCAGGTAATTAATCTTTCTAATTTTTCTAATTGTTTCTCATAATGCAACTCATGAAATAATTACATTTTAGGTTCAAGCATATTGAAAATATAAAGATCAATAAAATTGGTCTAATTTTTTAAACATTATTTAAATACTAAATTTATAACAAGTAACCCATGAAATTTTTTTAAAACAAGAAGGTTGTAATGAATAACTGAAGTAGATATTCAAAATTGAACAATGTTATTATTTTGATTTAAATATTAACAGGAGGTCTGTGAAGGAAGAAAATTTTATTTTAGTTAATTTTGTATCATTTTTATGTACATAGTGTTTTCTATTAAATTAAAGGTGAAAATTTTACAAATTAAAATAAGATAACTGATAGAAGTCTCCCCATCAACTTTAGTTTATTTCATAAATATTAATGTATTTTATAACTCACAACTTACTGTTTTATTCATTTCCAAAAGCATTACTAATATTCATAAAACCACTTTATTTTAGTAGAATTTCCATAAGGTTGATATACCTATTTAACATGTGCATGTGGATAATTTTGACTGTTTTGCCTGATGAAGGCCCAAAGACAGTTAAAGAGTATAAATACACTCCTCACTCTCCATTTCCCCTGGCCCCTTTTTGTTATTGATCTTTTCTTCATTTAACATCATAAGAACTTGGAATATAAAACATGGCCTGGTAATAATTTTAAAGTATTCAATACCTCATTGTTAGCTATAAATACTGCATTCCATGGTGAATCACCAGATCATATTTATCTTGTGTAACTTCATACTCTTTAAGATCACATCCTTATTCCCTCAGCTTCTTAAAAATTGCTCTTTCATTCAGTGTATTTATGAACTGGATTAGACTCAAATGCATGTGGCATCAGAGTTAATGTCTTCCTTCCATGGGTGCAGTCCACCAAACTCATATGTGGGGTCACAAACATTGGATATCTCTAATACAAAATCTTGTGTGTACTTTTATCTGTTAACACACATTTAGGCTAGCTCTGTATCTTGAGTATCTAGAAATTATTGCTATGGACAATGATTTGGAGACTTTGATTTCAATTGTTATGTGCATATTCCAAGAAAAAAATATCTGATCATAGAATTTAAATTAAATATATATAGATATAGATATAGATATAGATATAGATATAGATATAGATATAGATATAGATATTATTTTTGAGATTATAATCAAATACAATATTTTTCAATTCCTTTTTCTTTCTCCAAATGCACCCATGTAATCTTTTCCACTCTCCTTCAAATTTATGGCCTTTTCCCCACTAATTGTTATATAAATATGTATGTGTATACTATATGTTCTGTGTGTATATATGTATGAAATAACAATTATATATTGAATGAAATAATATATTCATGTTTTTATATGTAAATTTACATATATGTATATGCTCCTAAATATAACCAGTATACTCCATATAGTGTTACTTGTATGTATGTTTTCAGGGCTGACAATTTGTCACTAGACAATGAATTGCAATGCTATTCCCTGGGGAGGACCACCTATCTTGTTAACTCTTTACTCCATTGCCTGCAGTCCTTCTTGTAGGGTTGAGGCCTCATGAGCTTTTCCCTATCTAGTTTGGCATGCTCATTGGTGTCGCCCTTGTTTAGGTCATCTTTGGATTGTCTGGCTGTTGAGACTTTGTGAGTATAGCTTCTGATATTTCTAGGAGACAGTCTCACAGTAAACTTCTTGATTCTCTAGTTCTTACAATGTTTCTTCTACGTCTTATGCAATAGTTCCTGAGCCTTAGGTACAGGTGTGTTTTGTAGATGTTTCTACTGGAACTGGACTCCACAAATCTGCATTCTGATTTGTTGTGGTTTTGTTTTTGTCAAATTTTTGAAGTGTCACTGTACCCACAGATGTGTCTATATAACATTCTTTGGAATTCTTATTCTTTATTTCCCTTTTATTAAATTTAGATTTTTTCTTTTTCAGACAATATAATCTGAAAGTGACTCATCTATTAAAGGCTAGGCTTACAACCAATTTATATTCTTAATATTGTATGTCTTTACATTTTCTCACGTAAACCAATTCATTCACATGCATATTTAATGCATATCAATATATACACATACATTATATTTGGCATCAGAACAAGTTTGAGGTGGTTTTTCATTGTGGTTTTGTGATTTGATTTACATTTCTTTTACAACTGGTCACTTTTAGTCATTTTTATGTCTTTCAAAAATGTCTACTCGGGTTCTTGGTGTATTTTCTTATCGATTTTTTTAAACTTTGCTAATCATTTGCAAACATTCCTTTTATTTCTGAGATATTACCCCCTTGTTAGTTATATGATTCTCAATTAATTCTCCCAATATACACACTGAGAAGTGTGCACTGCCTTACTTTTCCTTTCTTCCCCTGTGATAAATATTCTAACAAAACAACTTAATGGAGAAAGTGCTTATTTTGTCTCAGAGTTCCGTGTTACAGTCCATCACATTGTATCCATGATTAGAAAGAAGAAAGCAACAAATGCTTCTTAGTTCTCTGCTACACACAGTGAGGGAGTCTTCCCTCATCTGCTAATGTGATCACTATTTTATTTAACAGTTATGTCTGGAGATCATCTCCCATGTGATACTAGTACACTGCAGGTTGAGCATTTATAGTAACTATCACATATATATTTAGTTCATTATTTCCTTTGCTCTGAGAGCTATAAAAATTAAAACAATCATACTCATTTAATTTATATGTGTTGCTTGTACAAAGTAAAACACTATTGAGGCCAATTTTAGTGAGTTTTTCTCCCAGTCTCTCTCTCTTCCTCTCTCTCTCTCTCATTGTGTGTATGTGTGTGTGTGTGTGTGTGTGTGTATGTTCACTTGTCTGCACATGTGGTCTATGTACTGTTCATGTGCAGGTACATATGTATGTGAGTTGGTACAAGCCACAGGTCAATGTTGACTATCAATCCATAACATCTTTATTATTTTTAAATTATCTCTTTTGTTTTTCTTTTTGAGATTATGATACAATAAAATCATTTACCTCATTTACCCCTTTGTTCCTCTCCTCTAAAACTTCCCTATGTTTCCTATTGATCTCTTTTAAATTCATGGCTTCTTTTTTTTGTTAATTATTGTTACATGTATACATACATTTATATATATATATATTTGTATGTATATATCTTCCTAAATACATGGATACAGTCCATTCAATCTATGTAATGTTACACGTATGCATGTTTTCGAGGCTGACCATTGGTATTGCAAAACCTAATGGTGTGCTCTTCCCAGGGGAAACTTTTCTGTTCTCAGCATTCTGTAGTTGCCCGCTGTTTCTCTGGCAGCAGACAGAAACTATATTAGAAAATCTCCACCAATTAGAATGGCAAGAGCAGAGAATAGTTTCAATAGATACATCGCCAAAATCCCCTACCCCTTAGGCTTAAGGTCCTCTAAGTAAGAGAGGACAGAGAAGGACTGTAAGAGCCAAGGGAGTGGGGGTTAGGATGAAATGTGACTCCTAGTGATGTCAGAAGCTAAAAATGTAGATTGTCACCAACATGACTGCCCAAACTAGAGCCGAAGAAGGACAACACCAATGGAGATGCCAAGGTGGAGAGGAGAAAATCCTCAAGTCTCAAATTTCTATTGCTCTTTACCTTTGTTAGACTGTAGAGCCAATCAGTGAATCTGGAGTTTGTGGATTTGGGCTAGATTTTTTTATCCAATAAGTTCTTGGTGCTCCTGTATCTTGTACCCCAAAGGACTAGGAGTATAAAGCATACCAGCTTTCAAATCAAATCAATCAACAATGAAAACAGGCTAATGTTTCAGAATGTTTCTGTATTATGTAGATATGTTTGTGGACACATGTGCCAATGCTCTCGTGTGGACATTAGAGGACAATGCGCAGAAGCTAATTTTTCCCTTCTTTCGTGTGAGTTTGGGAATAGAAACTATATCTTCTGGCTTCAAAGCAAATGCCTTTACCTGCTGAGCCATCTTACCAGCCCTGATAATTGGTTATTTATGAAGACACTGTAGGTAATGGAATTTACTCATTTAATTTCTGATTTAGCAATAACAATATAATTACTAATTTAACACCTAGATATTATTATGGAATATAGTCATTTGAATATTATTTCTAAGATTTAGCTTTGCTGCCATAAAACTTGAGTCTGATGAAGAAGTCAAAAGTAATTTATATTGGCTTATATATAAGATTTCAAAAACAAGAGTGAACATCTACATGGATGACAGACAGAAGAAATGAAGGTATGTTGAATTAACAATTTGGGTTTATGAGAGAAAGTGTTGATGGTGGACACCCTGAGAAGCTAAGATGGAATATATTTTTATTTTCCCCTGAGAAACAGAAAGTACATGCACAATAAATCTAAACTCTCAGTGTTTTTCCATATTCATTAAACAACTTTCTTGCAATTAAAGGATTATAATTGGGTAAATGAGTCAGAATATGTAAGTTAGTTCTATATCATATCACAGGCTAGCCACATGCAAAATTTAGAAAAGAGAAAGTTGTAATCCAATCATAGCTGAGGTGAAATATTCTCAGAAAACACCTGATTACCAGATCTGAAAGATGGAGTAAATGGTTTACCTTAGTAGAGGAATAAATTTCATTCCAAAGCATATAGATTTTTACACCAAATACCATCAGATCATTGTCTACGAAAATTCAAGCTGATGCAGTTGTGATCAGTACTTGTGAAGGATATGTTTGACAAAAATAGTAATGACTTTCTCTGAATATATTAGTAATGTACTAGGGAGATTATTTATTGATGATATTAAAACTTTATCCCTATCTAAAAAGATAAAACTCAGTATAATTAATGATTTCTGATCTTTGAATATTTAATATAAAAGCTGATGTCAGAGTACATAGTCTGTGAGAGAAAACCTGTTTGTAGGTTTACTGTGTAACAACTATTTACACTTAGAAACATATAATATTATTCAGTTAATAATTGTATAAGAGAAATGTGTGAAAGATAGTGCAAAATACCTGAAGGCAAACAACTATTTATCAAAACGATATTTATACGAAATTCTATAGTTCAAATGGGTCATTTTTCACACAATTTCAGAAACAGTGAGGAACATATAGTGTAATGAAAACAATGTATATTGTTTAATAGATATTAAAATATCTACCTCATAATTATGTTAGAAACAGTGAAGATTTATGCTGAACAAGAAAACCCTATTTTTTTTGTTCTGGAGTATTTCTCATTTATTTAGAGGATATTTTGCTTTAATAACACTGGATATTCAAATGTGGAAAACAGTGTTTGCAACGAAGCAGAAAAAGTAAGTCTTTATGAACATTAGATTTATATATATATGTATGTATGTATATATGTATACATATGTATATATACACACATATATGTATGTGTGTATATGTATGTATGTGTATGTATGTATATATATATATATATATATATATATATATATATATTTGGTATCATGAAAGAATCCCATGTCATAAAACATGTAGTAAAATATGAGCTTGTAGAAATAACATAATATTTTATGGATTACAAGGAGTTTTATGATACTATTTGATGATTTTTCTTTGGCCACTGTATGAATGCTGCAGCATCCAGTTTACTATATATAAATTGAGTTTTTCTCATATTTGTGTTATTACTGCAGTTTTTTTATGAGCCTAAAGCTTATTATATTTCACTGTTGAAAGTGCCATTTCTTCAAATTGAGGTGGCCTGTGTTACCTTAGTGTGGATCACTGCTCTTATGTCAAGATTTTGCTTAATTACATTGTCTACACATCACAAAATAAATGGCAAATAGGCAACTAAACATTATTCTTACTTTAAATTGGTCTCTAGATGATACTTTGTAAGTCTAGTCTGTCTAACATGACCAAAGCTACTTATTAAAAGGGATTCTTAAAAAAAAAAGGGGGGGATTCTTCAAAGTATCTTTATTCTCCATTAAATTTATTTATTTATTTGTCTCTGTATGTGTGTGTGTGTGTGTGTGTGTGTATGTATGTGTGTTGTTAGGCATACATACCCAATTTCACTCCACTGTAAACTGTTAGATGTAAAAATCAGAAGAACAGATATATTAAGCTGCTGTTGATATATCAAATATCTGTTGATATATCAAATATTAAATAGAGAGTAACATTTTCCTTTTGTAGCATAATTGGACATCATAAACAATTCCATTACTTTCTGCCTTTTCCAATTCAAATTTTATAATTAAAATACATATAAATATGATACAAAAACATAGATTTAGCTTAGAACTTCATTAGAGAAGTATGAAATTTGGGGTGGAGGGAACTATGCCAAAGAGGAAGGAGAAAGATTATAAGAGCCAGAGGTTGTGGGTGACTCTAGAGAAACAGCTTCTAGACCAATGCACATATGAACTCAGAAAGTCTGACAGCATGTATGAGACTTGCACAAGTTCAAGACAGAGGAAACACCAGCAAAGAGTCTGAAAATGTAAAGTGGGCACAACGAACTACACATAACCAAGAAACTAGCTGCAATTGATACCTGCTGGGAGAGGGAAATCAGTTTGGCACAATGAAGTGACACTGGGTATATAACCCACACTCCAGGGAAAGCCCTGTGCTAAGGATTAGTTGGAGTACACAAATGAGTTCCGTGTGTGTGTGTGTGTGTGTGTGTGTGTGTGTGTGTGTGTGTCTAAAAATTTTGGTGTTACTTGTGGTTTAGTTTTGCTCTTTTTGGGGTGACCCACCAGCCAGCTCCCAAATAAATCACACATGGAGGCTTATTCTTAGTTATGAATGCCTGGCTTTACCTTGGTTTGTTTCTAGCCAGCTTTTCTTAACTTTAAATTATCCCCATCTATCTTTTGCCTCTGGGCTTTTGCCTTTCTCTAGTTCTGTGTATCTTTCATTATTTCTTACTCCATGGGTGGCTGTGTAGCTGGGTGGTTGGCTCCTGGTGTCCTCCTTCTCTTGCTCCTAGATCTCATTCTATACCTCATCTCTGCCTACCAGCCCCACCTATCCTTTCTCTGCTTTGCTATTGGCCGTTCAGTTCTTTATTAGACCAATCAGGTGTTTTAGACAGGCACAGTAACACAGCTTCACAGAGTTAAACAGATGCAACATAAAAGAATGCAACACACCTTAAAATAATATTCTACAACAGTTACTGCTGTTGTTTCTTTGGTTGGTTATTTTTTTTGTTCATTTGTTTTGACTTTCATGTTATTTTTTTCTAGAGAGCAAGAACATAAATTTGAGTAGTTAAGGAGCTGGGAAAGATCTGGGAGAAGTTAGAGGATGGGAAAGAATATGACCAGTACATATTGCATGAAAATAAAACAGTAAAAATAAAATATTGTTCAAAAATTTCTGAGCTATTTCAAAAATTAAAAGGATAATGTGTACTCTAATTTTCACTAGATCTATCAATTTATATATTATTAATTAAAAAACTGTTAGCAGGTAAGAAATTGATTGACACATTTTAGCATTAACTTTAAAATTGTTGTCTATCATGACATTATTATTTAAAAGTATGCTTTGATTTTGGAGGTAATTAATTGTGGAATGAGATAGTTCTCATTTTTAATCGAGGTAATAAAAACACTAGCAACTTTTAAAGCTATAGGAAACATAATTTTCATGTGTTTGTCCTACCTTATGCTTCCTGGAAAAAATCTTAGGCTATCTGGAAAAACACTGAAATGTTTGTTAAAACCTCTATTTGAAATACAAGCATCCAAAAATATATAAAAGCTATCCACTAAGCTGTTAATGAGGAGGAAAATTAGAATGACCCATAAAGTGACATTGATGTAAGTGTTGTGCAACAGGAAAGATATCAAAATGAGCAATAATGGAAACTGTGTGGGAAAACAAGCTTGCATTCACACATGTCTCCTTATTTACAGAGCATGGCTTTGAAAGTCTGAAATGTCATACAGAACCTTAGCTGATCTGTCCTTTTATAGTTAAAGCTGCAGTGACTCCTATATATCTTTATTCCTTTGCTTGGGGCCATCATTAAGGAAGTGTCATTTGGACACATTCACTGTAGCCCAGTGACATTTGATGCAATGACCAAGAGAGTTACTTGGTGGATAATGGGACAGTAGTATGTAGCATATGGATTCTCACATTTAGTGTAGCAAAGCCTGGAAGCATGAGACTTCATCACCCTGGAACTTCATGTGATTGCAAAATTATAAATGTTTTATCCTTAGAAATTTCCACTTAATCATATTGGATTGTGGATGTCCAATGTGACTAATCGTGTATAAAATGAAAGTAAAATAAGAATTAACTAGTAAATTCAGTGAAGGAATGCATCAAGTCTTTTTGGGTTTACCACTCATTAGATACTTTGAAGGATCCAGGAATTAACAATATTTTTCCTAAGTGCAAATATTAAATGAATTTTAAACTTTGTTTTCAAAAATACCTTTACACTCATTGATCATGTGTGTCATGAGTTTTGTTTTTGTTTTTTTATCCTATTTTCATTCACAATCATTTCAATTTGAATATTATATTCTAAATTGTGAACATAGATATTATTAAGAAAAGGTGAAGAGTGTCTGTTAATTAATATTCATTTTCAGATTTCTGGATAAGATGTACAATATACCTTAATTTTTTTTCAAATACAAAAAAAAAAAACAATTTTCATTACAAAGATTCTCATAGACTATATTTCTAGTAATCTAGATTTAACTCACAAATTCAACTATTCTAAACCAATATATATTATCCTGTGGAAAAATATTAGTAATATAAATCTAAATATGTAGCCTCTTATATTTTATCCCCACCAAATCTGTGTTGTCTGAAATACCATACGGTAAAACTGTGAGCATCAAGAAGGATGCTTTCTCACGAGTCATAACTATGTGATTTTGAATAAATTCTTTCAGCCCTTCAGGCTGATTTTTCTCATTTCAAAAGTGACAGTTATATTGGAAAAAAACTCCTGAGAGTTGTGAAAATTAAGTGCCATTTTATGTAAAATAACAAGCAAAGACAATTTGACTTTGTGAGATGCTTATTTCCAAATGTAATTAAATGAAGTAAGTTGAAAACAATTTCCTCAAGACACTGTGACAACAACTTGTATTTTTTTTTTCAGATGCAGGAGATTAAATCTGGAGTTTCACATAGCTAGGCAATCTCTCTGATACTGAAATACACTCTCAGCCCTATCATTTAAAATGCATCCACTAATTTCAGAATCAGACATAAGGAAACAAACATTTGTCTACAAGTAATGGTCATCGGCCACTTAGAGAAGAGGTTAGATGTTCAGATACTGAGTTTACAAAATAAAAAGTCAGAACTCAAAGAAGACATTTTGAGAGTATCATTTAATAAGTAAATATTTTTTTTTGAGACAGGGTTTCTCTGTGTAGTTTTGGTGCCTGTCCTGGATCTCGCTATGTAGACCAGGCTGGCCTCAAACTCACAGAGATCCGCCAGCCTCTGCCTCCCGAGTGCTGGGATAAAAGGTGTGAACCACCACCACCTGGCCTAGTAAATAAACCTCTGTGAACATTACTATTGAACCTTTTGCCAGACAAGTAAGACTGTCAAATATAGTTGAGAAAGAGGACTTATTTACAAAATATTCATCCAGAGTCTAGTACAAATAAAACCTTGTATCATGGTTCCACCATGAGAACTTTGGAATCATCACCAGATTTTAAAGTATTCATAATAGGGTAATGAAACACAGAAGCCTAGGTCAGCATTAGAAGATGGTTACAAATATTGACCTATTAGAGAACAAGAAGGACTCCTATACAAGTGACTACTAACATTCTGAAAAGTAACTCCAGAATGCACTGTGGAGAGAAGCGGGGAAAGACGTATGTAAAGCATCATGGTAGCATGAGTAAAGTGCCAAGGACATGTGCACCTGTGAATCTTCAGGTTGATGCCTCTAATCTTAGGATGTGGAAATGAAGTATCAGCAGTTAAGGATACTCCATTGGAGCTACTGAAAGTTAATGAGTATATAATATTACTTTAACATTTCATTGATATTCAGGATTTATTTATACATTCACTATTTGTTTTGGGATAGTTTTGTATAGATGAAGGGTTCATTTCAAGAGGTTATATTTAGGGATATATATGTATAGATAGATTCATATCTGCGTGCAATAACAATGAATGAAAACAGAAGTCATAATTTTGAAGGAAAGTGGGGGGTATACATGGAAGGTTTGGCCAAAGGTGAGAAAATGGAGAAATATTAAATTACAATCTGAAAAACAAAAAGAAAATAGAAAGGGTGTAGATGAAAGACCTTTAGAAAATAAATCATTTTGTGTTATAGTAGTGGTATAAGAAAATATTTGAGCAGGTTAATGATATCTACCAAGTGTTAAGATAATTAATTAACTTATGAAAGCTTATTTTTGCCCATAGTTTTATAAGTCTCATTCCAAGGCTAGATAGCCCCATTGCTTTCCATGCTATGAGGAGGTAGTATATCACAGCAGAAATACGTGACTTAAGAAACTGTTTATGTTGTGGAATCCAGACAGCACCGTCACTGATGGTGAGATTGAAAGACTTCCAAGTGTCCCACACTCAGTAAAGGTCCATCACTTTCCTTGGGCAAGCAACATCATCATTGGCAATGAACTAAGGGCTGATGTTAAAACATTTGGAGAATAAAACCAAACCATAGCACATAGAGTCACAGTTGTAATGTTTTGGAATTTTTCTGGAAATTTTAAACATTGCCTCATATGATTATAATGTCTGGTTGTAGGGGAGTTCAGTGATCTGACCCCTGAAAACTAGAGCTCTCAGAGGGCTGGTGGTATAGATACAGCACAAATTCAGTCTCAGGAAGCAAGGCTTGCATGGGGACACACCTCCTGATCTTAGTTTAAGCTTCAACAGAAGTTTCAGTGCTGGATGACCAATACTAGAAGATGATGTCTTAGAGCAAGCAGAGCATGCAGGCTAAATCTGCACTTTTTTCTACCTTCTTGTTCTAGTCTAGAGTTCAACGGATTAGGTGATACACAGCTACATATTGCAGAATGTCTTCTTCACTCAATTTACTATAATTCAAATTATAATCTCTTCTCTAATCATCTTCACAAATAAGCCATAAACAATGTATTCCAAAGAGTTTTACAGTCTTACCCAAATAAAATTGTCATATAATATCATTCCAGCCATTTAACTTACAGGAAATTCAGAAAAGCATTGGAACACATTTTTGATAGAGACATCTTTATTACTTGACTATGCATAAAATATAAAAAAGATCCCAATTGATTTACAAAGAATCAGTAAGAGATGCAGGTTTATATTAGACTAAGTTTGTCTGCTTTCTCATACCCCTTTTTTTGAAAAAAAATGAAATAAAACATCTCTTAAACAAATTAAGCCTGGTAAAGAAGATAGCCATTGGGGATATGATGAGAAAGTGAGTGAGGCAGAGGATGGGTGAATATCTGAGGAGAGAGAATGAGCACCTCCCTTAGCATCTACCCTTCAATGATGTCAGAGACAGAGCAGTAACTACAAGCACTGAGAAAGTCAGTGTAGAAGAGTGAACTGAGGGTGTCCTAATGTAAGATTAGAAACTCCACATACAGCGAAGAGGAGAATTATGGGAGTTTATAAATGTTCTCTCATGCGAGGCCATAAATATATATGTGAAAGACAATTTCGAGTATGAAATGTCCTCAAAGATTTCAAGTGGCTCAACTTGTAGTCACTCATGAACATAAGCTATGCTAAATATAACAAAATACATCACCCAAACAAACTGATTACCAATGGATCTACATGATATATTGAGGACTATTGTTTTTTACAGTATATTATGGCATATATGTTGTAATATATACCCAAATTCCTGATGTTTATTCAATAATGAATTATAGCATGTTTTAGTGTGTCATTCAAGAGGTTATGTACTGAAATATATTTTCCATTCTAAAGTTTTCAGGCGATAGAAATTAAATAAAACTATGGTGTTTAAAAAGGACTAATGTCCCATCCATCTGCAAACCTTGTGATGTCATTGTTTTTCTCTGCTGAGTAGTACTCCATTGTATATATGTACCACATTTTATTTATCCAGTTTATTTATTCTTCAGTTGAAGGGCATCTAGGTTGTTTCCAGGTTCTGGCTACTACAAATAATGCTGCTATGAACATAGTTGAACATGTGTCCTTGAGGTATGATTAAGCATTCCTTTGGTATATGCCCAAGAGTGATATAACTGGGTCTTGAGGGAGGTTGATTCCCAATTTTCTAAGAAAGTGCTATATTGATTTCCAAAGTGGCTGTACTAGTTTGCATTCCCACCAACAGTGGAGGAGTGTGCCCCTTGCTCCACATCCTCTCCAACATAAGCTGTCTTCAGTGTTTTGATCTTAGCCATTCTGACATGTGTAAGATGGTATCTCAGAGTCATTTTGATTTGCATTTCCCTGATAATTAAGGATGTTGAGCAATTCCTTAAATGTTTTTCAGTCATTTGAGCTTCTTCTGTTGAGAATTCTCTGTTTAGCTCTATAGCCCATTTTTTTTTAATTAGACTGTTGGGTATTTTGATGTCTAATTTCTTGAGTTCTTTATATATTCTGGATATCAGCCCTCTGTTAGATGTGGGGTTGGTGAAGGTCTTTTCCCATTCTGTAGGCTGTCGTTTTGTCTTATTGACTATGTCCTTTGCCCTACAAAAGCTTCTCAGTTTCAAGAGGTCCCATTTATTAATTGTTTCTCTCAGTGTCTGTGCTACTGGTGTTATATTTAGGAAGTGATCTCTGGTGCCAGTGCATTCAAGACTACTTTCTACTTTCTCTTCTATCAGGTTCAGAGTAACTGGATTTATGTTGAGGTCTTTGATCCACTTGGACTTAAAGTTTGTGCACGGTAATATATATGGATCTATTTGTATTCATCTACATGTTGACATCCAGTTATGCCAGCACCATTTGTTGAAGATGCTTTCTTTTTTCCATTGTATAGTTTTGTCTTCTTTGTCAAAAATCATATTTTCATAGGTGTGCGGATTAATGTCAGGGTCTTCAGTTACCCAGACTCAGAAAGACAAACATGGTATATACTCACTCATAAGTGGATGCTAGATGTAAAGCAAAGGATAACCAGACTGCAACTCACAACTCCAGGGAGGCTACCTAGTAAAGGGGTCCCTGAGAAAGACACAGGGATTGCCCAGCAACAGAGAAATGGATGAGATTTACATGGTGTGAGGGATAGTAATGGAGGGCAAATGTCGGAGGAAGGAGAGCCTAGGGGAGCAGGAGGTCCCAGCTAGATCAAGAACAACATGGGAGAGCAAGGAAAGAGATACCATGATAAGTGAAGACCCCAGGGGAATAAGAAGAAGCAGAGTGCTAGAGAGGTCCCCAGAAATCCACAAAGATATCTCCACTATAGACTACTGGTAATGGTCGAGAGGATGCCTGAGCTGACCTACTCTGGTGATTGGATGGCCAAACACCCTAGCTGTCATGATAGAACTCTCATCCAGTGACTGGTGGAAGCAGATGCAGAGATCCACGGCCAAGCCCTAGGTGGAGCTCCAGGAGTCTAATCGGCAAGAGAGAGAGGAGGGATTATATGAGCAGGAGATATCCAGACCATGATTGGGAAAAGCACAGGGACAAATAGCCAAATTAGCGGAAACACATGAGCTGTGAATCAATAGCTGAGGAGCCTCCTTGGAACTGGACCAGGCCCTCTGGATAAGTGAGACAGTTGATGAGCTTGAACTGTTTAGGAGGCCCCCAGGCGGTGGGACTGGGGCCTGTCCTTGGTGCATGAGCTGGCTTTTTGGAACCTAGGGCCTATGCTGAGACACTTTGCTCAGCCTTGGTTCAGGGAGGAGGGGACTGGACCTGCCTCAGCTGAATCTGCCAGGCTGGGCTGACTCCCCAGGATAGACCTTGCCTTGGAGGAGGTGGAAATGGGGGGGGGTTGTAGGGGAAGGCTGGGGGGTGGGAGGAGGGAGGATGGGGGAATCCGTGGCTGATATGTAAAATTAAATTAATTATAAAAATAAAAATATTTATATAAAAAAGAAAGGACTAATGTAAAAAAGTTTGTTTGTTTATTGTTATTTCCTACATATATGTATACACACACCATATACTCAGTCTTTTCAAATGGAATATTTGATGCCACCTAAAGAGTCTTAAAAAAAAGTATCTTTTACTACATATGAGAATCTTGACATTCTGAAAATTAGATTAAAATTAAATTTCTCCACTTTTTGAAGGTACTCAGCCGTGGGTAGTTTGTTGCAATAATGCAAAACAGATTAGTATGCTCACTAGATCTGTACATTAGCCTATAAAACTATTTTTACTTATAGATAAAAAGCTTATTAGCCCATTTCCCAAATCGGTTTTGTTAGGCATAGTTCATCTATTTACAGGATTTAATTTTACTTATGCAAATGCTACAAAATGTTTCATTTTCTAAATCATAAATTAGATAGGAAAATAAAGATAAGTATGTCAAAATACTCCAGAGTTTAATAATCTTATTGGCTATCAGCATGCTTTACATGAGTAGGATAATTTAGGTCTATAGATAGAGTTATTGTAATATAACTTGATTCTCAGTAATAAAAAATTGTCATGGATATCAATGGTTGTTTGCAAAGAATAGAAAATTATCCAGGAGAGAAATCAAACTTAGAATTGTCATAACCATGTTGTGATTGTAAATAAAATTTAAAACACCTATTATACAACCCAGTAGTTACAGTCAAATGAGCTGAATACTTATTTCTTCACAAAAACCTGGGCATGGATATTTGTAGATAATTTTTTTCTTCCAAAATTTGGAAGACATCAAGATTCTTTTCTGGAGCCTAATAACTCAATAAACCATGATGCACCCTGACAATGGAACATTATTTAGAGGTACAAAAATGAGCTACCATGTCATGAATAGACTATACAAGTAGCTTAAATGGATAGTTAATAGAAGGAAGTCTTGGATAGAGACATAATTTATTATTCCAACTTATATGAGGTACCAGAAAAGAGAGGTAAAAGAAAGGTTTCTCAAGTGACAGAAGCAAGGATAAAGAATACAATATTTCCAAAGGTGTGAAAAATATTATGCATGGTAAATTGTCTGAACTTACAGAATGAATATGGGAGATTGTGAGGCATCATGTAGTTCATAATCTTAATACTCTGGAGTAGGAAGGGGCTTATACTTAATAATCCTACTACCCTTTGCCATAATTTCTTCCTCTAATCCATTTTTATAAAACACACGTGAACCTTTCTCTTTTTCAATTGCATCATTTTATCATCACTTTTAGAACCATGGCTGCTCATGTATATTTGTGATCCAAATAAGATATTTTCTTAAAAGTCAAATGCATAATATGAGACATGAAATCCTGGAAGAAAATGAATACTGTCTTTTACCTTGCCTGATGAGAAAGTACAAGCATAAAAAATTCATGATTGAAAATGAGAAGTTAATGACTAAATTGCCTGAGGAAAAAGAAGTAATTTGACAGATAAGAAATTTATTGTGTTTTCAAAAAGAAAGCCTTTATTACAATCAATTATGTTTTTACAAGTACCTTGAATTTTGTGAATTGAGAAACAACATTGTATTACTGTCATAAAATATTAAACAGTGTATAAAAGACACAAAATTAACTTCATAGTCAATATGAAGAGACTTTAACTCTTCAGGAAACTCTCCCTGCCTATACTGAAGCATGCAGAAATCAGGAGCAGGAGAAAGAAGTCATTTCATATAGTGTAATTCACTGAAATTTGCCTTAGATATTTGAAGCTGCTGGTATTAAATAAAATGTTCAAATTTATCTAAAGCTATTCTTTATAGAAACTCTTTATAAGACATACCAGCATTTATTCCCCTACAATGATGAGAAATGAATATCCATATCAGAGCAAAAACTGCTGTTGCATTTATGTGTCTGAAATAACAAATAACAGGGAGCACCAAAGAGGACAGGTGGAGGGCCTGGTCTCAACCATTCTTAATAAACTGCTATTTTCCCCAGCAGTGTGCTCTGCAAAGAACACTGAGCTATGTTGACATGAAATATTGAAGGTCGTTCATGCAAGAGTAGGGGTGGGAAATATAACTTCATGTGCTCTAACTATAGTAAGTACCTACAATTGTTCCACATTATGTAAGGAATCATCTCCTTGCTTATTCTCCAAGGTTTAGTTTTAAGCAATATTTTCATTTTTAAGCACAGCTTCCCTGTTTTATTTTTTAAGTTATATATATTTCTATGTATATATATATATATATATGAATACAATGCACCTATATAATAATATTTTAAGTATATATGAAGAGAATAAATAGGAATCATATAATATTACAAAATTATAATCATGCACATGCATATATATGTATATGTACATATAGATAAATACAATCAGGAGGATGAAGCATAAGTGAGAGCACACCCTGATATATTTTCAGACTTTACAAAATAGCAACAAAAATGTCAAATATCACAATGCAAGGATGCAAGGAAAAGGATACCTTTGTTAGAAGTTTGAAAAATATGCAAATGAGTACACCTATGACTAAGAGAACTTTTCTGTGCTCTGTAACCACAGCATCACTCACAACAGCCATGTGATGTTCCCAATATAAACGTACTAACAATATGATCAGTTAAATAAAAAATATATGTATATATAGTCAAATTACTAATTTTCTCCTTGAAAAACAGAAGTCTATCACTTTTCTATAATACTGAAGGAACAAAAGTAAATTGATTCAAAGCCAAACATCAATAAATTCTGAATGACATCATTTGTTTGTCATCAAAAGAGTCAATATTCAAAACTGGAAGTAAATGATAACTATAAGAGGTTGGGGGATGAGAAGACTACAGAGATGTATGTGTCAAGGGACAAAAAAATATATATATATAGTAAGAAGGAACGGATACAAGACATCTACTACACAGTATGGAGTCCAAAGTGCAGAAGGCTGCATAACAAAAAGTATTGCTAAAAAACTATAAGTGGCCAGGCAGTGGTGGCACACGCCTTTAATCCCAGCACTCAGGAGGCAGAGGCAGTTGGATCTCTGTGAGTTCGAGGCCAGCCTGGGCTATAGAGTGAGTTCCAGGAAAGACGTAAAGCTACACAGAGAAACCACATCTTGAAAAAAAAAAAAAAAACCTATAAGTGATCTCACCACAAAAATGATAATTGGTGCAATGTACATACTAAATAGCTTAATTTAAACATGCTAGGAAATGTTTCTATCAAAACATCTTTCTTCCACACACTCAAATTATGCATAGTTTAGATAGCAATTATAGCAAGTTTAAAATAATTATATCTGACTGTTGGTTAGTTTGATCTGTCAAATTGACACAACCTAGAATTACCTAGGAAGAGAGTATGATGAGATAATCTGGGTCAAGTCGAACAGTGGACATATCTATGAGAAATTGTTCTGATTGCTAATTGTTTGGGAAGGAAGAACCTACTGTAGACTTCATCATTTGTGGAATAGCCCTTGAACTGTATAAGAGTAAAGACAGTTAGCTGAGAATAAGCATCAAACAAGTGAGGATACTGTTATTTTCTCTTTGCTCTTGACTATAGATGTGATATGATTAGCTGGTTGGTTTTGTGTTTTGACTTCATTCAAATGACAGACTTAGCCCTTTAATTATGTGTTAAAATAAGGTTTTCTCTTCCTTAATTTGATTTTGGTCAGAGTACTTTATCACAACAACAGAAATGAAACTATAATAGAAATTGGTATCAAAAATTTAGGTTGTTTCTATGATTAATTTGACTGTTTATTATAGGAGGAATGTGGAAACTTAGGAATATGGAGCAGGGAATGTCATTGACTGCTGTCAAAAGAGATGAATGTTCTTCAAAAGGCAGGGAAGACAATCTTACTGAAAAAAAATGTGTACTCTGGAAGCTCAGCTCATGAGGTTTCATAAGGGAACAACTATTTTAGCAGTTCTCCAATGACCATTTTGTGGTATTAAGGCTAAAAATCTGTGTGTGCTGATCAGATGGGCTGAGGAAGCAGAGATGATTGAAAAGGAGATCAGCATCACTAAAGTGAAACCTGGGCTGTCTTGAGGTGATAGGAACATTTTTCCTCAGCGTCTGTACAGAGAGCTATGGTTCAAAGAGCTAGGATAGATCTTAACAGAATATGACAACATAAGTATTGCCTAAATGGGGTAAAGCTTGAAGACCTGAAAGGACCATGTAGAGCAACATAGGCTTGATAGCTTCTCACAGGGTCAGAGTCCCTGAAGATAGGCCCAGAAAGGTCATTGGGGAAGGTGAAATTCCAGCTACAGTGGAAGCATAAGGTATTGGAAATGCTAGGACTTAGAGGTTTTCATTAAGAACTGCAGGTTTGGGAATGGCTAGCCTAAAGGGGAAGCTGCCTGTGATACTCCTGACAGAACTGGAGAGGTAGGGCTGCTTATACCGCTTAGATGCCAGATATGATCTCGGATGTCCGACTCACTGAGAGTCACACTAACCTAGCCACAAAACCCAAAACCCACAACCTGGCCTGCCTGCAAAATGAGCTGGGGCAAAATGAGCTGGTAGCTAAGAGCCTCGCTGAGTGGCCAACCAATGACTAGTGTAATTTGAGGCTCAAGCCATGAGAGGGAGCCCATGCTTGACACTGCCTAAATGGTCAGGAACCAGAAGCTGGGTGGCTCAGAGACCTAGAGCACGAGGGTACAACCAAACATGACGGACAGAAAAATAAATAAAAAGAAAGAAAGAAAAGAAAAATATCAAAGAAATTATTGCTGATGATATTCTGTTATACTCATAAATCAGTACCTAGCCCAATCATCAGAAGTGGTAAATTCCTTAGAAGAGGAGGGGATAGGATTGTGGGAGCTGGGGATGTTAAGGACACCAGGAGAACATGGCCTCCACAATCAACTAAGCAGGGATCATGGGGGCGTACAGAGACTGGGGTGGCAACCACAGAGCCTGTGTATATGCTGTGGTTGTTTAGCTTGGTGTTTTGTTAGACTCCCAACAATGGGAATTTGTTGTCTCTGACTCTTGCCTACCAATGGAGCCCTTTTTCTCCTTTGGGGTTGCATCACTCAGCCTTGATATGAGCGTTTATACCTAATCTGATTGTTTCTTGTTATGCCATATTCAACTCACATCACTGGGAGGCATGTTCTTTCTGAAGGGAAACGGAGGAGAAATGTATCTGGGGGCGAGCGGAGGAGGGGGGAAGTTGTGGGAGTGGAGGGAGGGCAGGTTGCAGTTAGGATGTATTATCTGAGAGAAGAATTTTAAAAATAGGACATTTTAATAAGTTTTTAATTGAAATATATCACTCCCCACTCCTTTTCCTCCTCCCAGCCACTCCCAGGGATCGTTCTTAAACCCAAAGCTGTAGAGAGGAAGAAATAGAGGAGAGACAAAATGGAGTAGGTAAAAGAGAACAGAAATACTAGCAGCAGCAAAGGTGAAGAATTTTTGGAAAGCCTAAAATATTTATTAGTTGATTTGTTACAGCAAACTCTTTAGGTCCATGCAAATGGCTTCTGTTGTTATTATATGTTCCTGTGTTACTGTCAACCCTCAATTTCATAATTACAAAATTATTCACTTGATTCATTAGTTTTGAGTTAGAAGTGAGACTGATATTTATTCCACTGTGTCTGAATAGTATTATTTTCATATTTGAATGTACATCAGTGGTTTCTCCCTGTGACAGAAAACAGGTTAAAGGCCACCAAAGCTGTGAAAATTGGATGTCAAAGTGGAGTGGATGTAGTAAAACAAAATCAGAAAGTGTCATTTGTCAGAAGTCAGTAGACACAAACCCACAGGTGCACAGAGAAATCAAGCAACTACCAGGGTTTGCACTGCAGCTCAGAATAAACACTTCTCTAGCTGTTTCATGTTCACTTTCAGCTAAAAATGTAATGTTGTTCCAGCAATGCTCATTGAAATACCACTTGTGATCATTCTCTAAAGCAAATGGGCAATGCATTTTGTGATAGGAGTTTGTTGACATTAATAATTTCCAACACTAAAAGCAAAACCTTGAGCATTTGAATGAAGATTGTTGTGGAGCACTGATGGGCAATGTTGTCCTATATGCTGTGAATGTGTTGCTGAGAATGGTTGATAAATAAAATACTGATGGCCAGTAGCCAGGCAGGAAGTATAGGTGAGATAGACAGACAAGGAGAATTCTGGGAAGAGGAAGGCTGAGTCAGGAGACGCTGCCAGCTGCCACCATGAGAAAGAAGATGTAAAGATGCTGGTGAGCCATAAGCCACGTGGCAAAGATTTGATGTAGAGAAATGGGTTAATTTAAGATATAAGAGCTAGCTAGCAAGAAGCATGCCATGGCCATAGTTTAAAAATAATATAAGCCTGTGTGTGTTTATTTGGATCTGAGCAGCTGCAGGACCTCAGGGCCATGGGAGCCAGCCGGACCAGGAAAACTTTAGCTACAGAGCACAGATTCATCGTTAATGCTAGTGGAGGAACATTCTAGGATATTTCAAGAATGCTATTTAGTCCATGGAGATCCTCAAAAAGCATCAACATTATCTACTAGTCAGCTGTTATATTGGAAGCTGCTTCTATTAGTTTTACACAGATTATGTGAAAGCTTTATACATGTTGCCACTCTTGACACACAATCTTTCTATAACTCATGTGAGTAAGCAATTGTCTACAAAGCAAACTATGATCCAGTAAGATTTAACTGTCCATACAATGTCTTTCTTTAAACTCTGTAGTATAGGCTTACTTATTTTGGGCATATTTATTTTCAAACTATTGTTTTTCATTAATGAATGTGAAATGGTGGCTTCCTATTAAATAACTTACTATGAAGAGAACTATGACAAATGTGCTCTCAAAGACTGAATTATTATTACTTCTTTGTATCCATTTTCCAAACTAGTCACTCAGCAAATTTACTGAGGATCTTTTATGCCAGGAACAACTTTTAGACACATTTGTTGACCACATATTTTAATATCATTTGTTATAAGTAGTCTATCCTCAAACATATTTTAAAATATTGATTAAAATAAATATTTCAGATAAATTCATATTTTCAAGATTAGATACTCTTAATTTAGTGCGTTTTGATATATTTTGCCATTGACATTTTCTTTCAAGTCAAATATATTTCTTGTCAGAAATCCATAAAATAGTTAAGTGATTTTCTGCATTATTAAGGTAAGCAAGTGATATGTGTTTTACATTGAAATATTATTTCCATTTGATATTTATAAATAGTTTGTAGACTACAGAAGCATGACATTTGATAGTTTCATTTTGCAGGATATTCGTTAAAGAGTGTCCTTTAAAAGAACTCAATTTCTTGGGAATTTTTCATGCAAATAATTCATTTCTTTTGCTCACCTGTGATTTAAAGTATTAGAAAATACTTAAATACATTTAATTTATCAGAAAAAAATGGCCATGTGATAATAGTACTATTCCCCAAGCCTAGCTCTTCCCTCTTATAAAATCCAAGGTCTTGAAATTCAGATACCAACTGTGCAATCCTCTGCCAGTAAGCTGAGTGCCAGTTAAGGCCCTCCAAAAAATGTTCTGGAAAATTTGAAGGGAGGAAGATTGCCCTTATTAGGTTAATACAATTTTGTCTTTAAAATTTAAATGGCTCTATTTCTTGGCGGAGACATTTAGGTCCTAGATCCAGTCCTGTTTTCTAGTCTACAGCACTAATATTCTCCTCTATGTGTAGAGCATTGAATTGTATTGCGAATGTCTCCAAATGGTTCAAACTCTGCAGTCTCCTCCAGTCTTGAATCATCAGCGTTCATCATGGTCAGTTCTGCTCCCTGAGTCCAGTCTTGGCCTCACATACCCTTTTCTCCAAGCTCCCACTCATCATGGTCCAAATGCTTCCTTTACATTGATGCAGTTTCTGGAAAGTTTATTCATAGGTTGTAGTAGAACGTAATCTCTGTTCTTGTGTTGCTAACAACTGGTTAACACATTCTTTGGATTTAATAATTACTTTAAATCTAGCATTGTAGCTTCTCTTTTAGTTACTAAGCTCAGACTCAAAGCATCTTTTTTTTCTTGGATGTTTTCTTTTTGTATGCACCTGTGTATGTGTGCAAGTTTGTGTGAGCCTAGTTGTGGATATGTATATGGGTGTCCGTGTGGAGTGGCCAGATGTTAAACCTGTATATCCTCCCTCAGATGCCATCCACATTTCTAAATCTATTTATTATAATTTAAATTTTGACACTTTTACTTAATTTTTTTGTGTGTATGTGTGTCTTTGTGAGGATGTATGTGTGATGTATGTGTGTGTGTATGTCTCTCTGTGTGTATGTTTGTGCTCATGTGTGCGTGCGTGCGTGCGTGCGTGTGTGTGTGTGTGTGTGTGTGTGTGTGTGTGTGTGTGTGTGCTATAGTGCATTGAGGAGTCAATACTATACTTCATCATGTAGTTCCAGGAATCAAACTTAGATCATGAGGCTTATTGACAAGTTCTTTCACACACTGATCCTTGAAATGGCCTCATATTGATTTTTCAGAGAGGATGTCTCATTGGCCTGGACCTGACCAACTAAACTATGCTGTCTGGCCAGTGAACTTCAGGGATCCCCTTTATCTGTCTTCTTTGATGCTGGAACTCCAAGCACACACCACTACATTTGGCTTTTTTATCTGGTTTCAGGAGATTAAATTTAGATCTTCATGCTTGAGAGACAAGAACTTTACTTATTAATTATCTTTTAAAGTTACATGGTGAATTTAAATACTTGACTCCATACTGTCTGAAAAAAATCATATTTTGAAAACTTAAAATCAAATCTGACAGAAAACACATTTTCTTGCTCTCTTCCCATTACATTCTATAATGTATTTTTTTGTAAACCTTTAGAAACAAAATTTACAAATAAGGGAAATGCCACCTCAAAATTATTCAGACCCAAAGTCTACACAGCTTAATAAATGTATATGCATTAAAATTGGCATTTAGAGTAGAAGACATGGTCAGTATATATCATATTTAATTCACTTATCCACAACCAAAATCAAAAGAATTTTAAATGATCAACAGCTAAGTGGAAAGAAAAAAGACTTGATATATTTTCTGTCTAGTACATCTATCTTTATATAATAAATTGGTATAAATTAATAGTCTGACTTATGAGGTATAAATTAAATGAGTATTCCAGGAAGTATTAGCCACATAACAAGTAATTTTGTAATGATATCTGGAACACAGTTACCTAGTTTATAGGAAGTCTGAGGAAATAAAATTATATGCTTATAAATACAATGAGGATCATATTTTTGGGGGGTCAACAGATACTTGTTGAAGAAGCATAAAATAAAAGACAGTATAAGGAAGTTTCGATGAATCATAGTGTATAAACAACAATAAACAAACAAGCAAGCAAAAGTGTAGTGGGTGGCTGTTTGAGCCATGCCCTGAAGCACTGCCCCTAGTGAGGTTGCAGGTAACTGTTACATCTGCCAATGACCTTGAGGTACATGCTCCTGGGGCGTGGCCCATAGGGGACCCTTAAGACCTGGGATGTACATATGCTCTCTTTCTTTGCTACCTCAAAGTGGTTTTGGATGCTGAGATCTTGGACCAGGCAGATCAGCGTGGGACATAGATCAACTTTCCCAGACCCTACAATAAATCTCCTATGGTTGTGAGTTAACCCCCAAATAAACTTCCTTGCTCATTAAATAGACTCCATAGATTAATCCCATTACAAAAGTTTTTCTACCTTGTCAAGAAACAAAATAAAATAAAACAAAAGCTAGACAAGTTTCTCTTAATTCTTTGTTCCAATGACCATTGTTAGAAATATAAGGGTTTAACATCTGGAAATATGATTTAGGACTTTTGGCTCTATAATGACAGGGGCTTAGAATGAATAAGTTATTGCTGAGCTGATAAAGATAAGGAAAAGCTATTTTGTCCAGTTATTAGAGTGAAAATTAGACATCCTAACACAGATTCCCTCTATTGGTTTATTTAGTTAATTTTAGTAGAATTCTGCTGTCGTGAATGTTAAAATAAGGATACTCTACGGTTCCTGTTCGTAATTATCAGTCTTATACTTTTACTCATGGAAAAAATGTTGACTTCATCATGTTGTTCCAAACTGAGAAGCAGGTTGACTGTTTCAGTAGACATTTGGATTCTAAGTGGTATTTCTGTAATTCGGGATCTGATGATCCTATACAGCATTTGTAAATATATAACTGTCTTAAATCCCAGAAAATTAAACTTAAAAAAGCTGAAACAAGTGGTTTTGACTCAAATCAATTAGTCCCCTCTCAAAAGTTTGAAAAAGAAATTTCTCAAAAGTGCTTAGAGTAGCTGGGCATGAGGCATATACCTGAAATCTCAATACTTGTGAGACTGAGAAAAACATGACTTCAGGGCCAGCCTGGGCTCATAGGGTGGCCACGCCATAAGGAGAATAAGAGGGGAGAAGGGATGTACTCAAATAACATATTTGCTTCTTTTCTATGATTAGGATTTTACCTGTGAAGAGTTTCTAGTGCTAGCAGCCACTCTCAGTAAAGTTATATTCTGTCTTCCTATCTGATCTTGACCCTTAATCATAATCCCAAAGTCTATGAAGTTCATGCTTAAGACTTCAGCTGCTGTGAATAAAGTTCATGCTTAAGAGTTTGGTTGCTATGATTTAGATAGGTTTCCAAAAAAAAGTGTTTTATTTTTGCTGTTTTCCAATGCGAAAGGATTGTTAACTAGTTAAGCCAGTCTATGGCATAGCTCATGGAAAGTGATCTGTCAATATTTTCTTTGGTTAGAATTTTGTAAATTCTTTTTTTTCTAACCAGTTTGTCTTTTATTTGCTTGTACAAACAAAGGAATTTGGTGACTCTACCATACACGTAAAGGAAAATTAAAATACAAGAGAAAGTAAAATCCAGTCTGTTTGAATTCCTCCTATAAAGAGCCACTAGATACATTTAGAACAACCCACACCCTACTCTCCACACCGATAGAAAGAACACATCCCTCTGTGGAAGTTGTTATTGTATCTCTGTAGACCGAACGCCACCCCTTCCCACCCCTCCACCCCCCACATTTTGACAAAACACTACTAGCTCGCTAAACTCTGGGGCTGTGTAATCCAATACATTTTTATTTTCAACTGCATGTTCACAAATGAAACCAGAGCTGCAACCCAGATAGGCCCCATCTGCTCAGGGGGGCATAGGAAAAGTCAATTGTTTTCTCCACTCCCTGGGGCCAAATAGACAAGAGTACAGAGCAGGTGGAAGAAACAACATGGCGGCAGCACCTTAAAATAGAACAGTGACAACTATCAGACTGGGCGCTCTCTAACATTCTCTATCTTGTTCATTTCAGGCAGGGTTTCTTCTTGAAATTGTAGCTGGCCTTCTTCAACTAGGCTGGCAGCCATCAAGCCCCATCAAATCCCTGTCTGTGTCTACAATTCAAAAAGCCTACTTTTCCCATGCCAGCAGTTCGGCAGATCACGTGACAAAAATTAAGCAATGATTCATCTAATTTTGAACTTTCCCACTCTTTGGTGGCAGCGTTCACAAAAGGAGGAGGCAGTGGGTTTTCCAACCAGACGTCCGCTACGCTGACAGCTCTCTGTTACCTCCAGGGTAGGGTAGCACAATCTGACACTGAACCTGGGGAATATGCAGAACAGGATTCCTTAGAGAAAGTGGAAATGGGGGTGCATTACCTGTACACCTGCTCCTGTGAAAACTGGCATTGCATTTGGTCAATCAGAAATACCTTCAACAAACAGATAAGAACCTAGGACAAACACAGGAGTCTGTGGAATGCTATAGTGACAACATGGAATTCATTACCTGATCTGATCCCCGAGAATTTTTATGCCTAGACAGAGAAAAACATTAAATCTCCTTTGGAAAACATTTTGGATAGACTGAATCATGTTAACTTCTTGATTCTCTCTGTGAAGTCACAGAATTTCATAAATTCTAATATTAATGACTGATTATTCAAACCTGATGAAGTCTGCTGAATGTTTTTGGTGATGGCAAGTATTCTTTGTCACCTATAGGAAAAATATTCTCCAAAGGTAAAAGCTCTCATTACAATTTGCCTCATATGAATTCAATCCAATTTAAATGGCACTTTGATTGTGTCCCTTTAAATGCTGACAGCTCAAATGTTTTTTAACCATATGGTAGACATGTGATAATAGAAACCTGACATTCTTGATCCCAGATCTTTCTCCATTAACTTACCCATCATACTGCACACATTCCACTTGCCATATTATCAGCAACCTTACTTAGGGGTTCTGCATGATTTTGTCTACATGCTATTTTAATCATCCTGCACAGTGGAATCACACACATAAGACAGAGGGAAATTTGGATGATGGTGACTCAGGGGAGAGAAGCACTTTGATAGTGTCCTTCTATTCGATTTGCTTCAATTGGAGCATTTCCATTACAACCAACATGAAGGTTTTCAGTTATGAGCTCAATCCCAAGCTCGGTAACATTGACCTTCTTAAACTGTGGGGAACTGAATGCTGCAAAATCTGAGGACCCTGAAAAATTAGCGACATGAAAAAGGTTTCTGTGCACACGATAACCAAAACTTAGTTCATAATGAAATGCCTAATGAATCTTAATGGCCTGCCGCAGCACTTATCCTGCATGCTGGCTGCAAGGGCACTGAGGCAGTGGTTCTGAATTCACAACGGGTGTGCTTTGCACTGTGCATTCCATCACATCATCCAACACCAGCACTGGAATGCATCAACTCTGATGGGAGGTTATTTCATGTTATTTAAGTATTTTACGGAACATACACATTTCCACTTACAAAAACATAATATCTTAATTATGGAAAACGAACATTTAGTACTTCCTGTTACCATTCTTCAGCACCTAAGTATTAAATTACTCTGTCTTTAGATTGATTCTGTTAGAACGTTTGATTTTTAAAAATTGCTGTGTGAGTTGTTGCATTGTTCCTTAAATTCCTTTTTCCAGAAATACTCGTAATTTAAATAGTGGAGTCTGTTAATATGAAATAAACACCTTTCATACACATATGCGAACAAATTCTACTTAGATGATATGCAAGAAACTTGAAGAATTTGTAATCAATATCTGATTTATAGTAACAAAAAGAGGAGATATCTAGGATTACCCATTAAAGTGAATTTTGAATTGGGATTAGGACAGAATTCCCACAGATTTCTTAAATGCCCCAAACATTCTCATTCCACAACATGTTGCTCTGTTTAAAGTTTACCTTGTTATTATAGACTGCAAAACAATTTCAAGAGGACAGTTTGTTAATGGAATTACACCGTGATAGATAAGATATTTGCTTTACAGATCTAAGTTGGTGACAGGTTCCCCATTTAAATAGCTTGAATTTCAGACCTTGGAAAGCAGTGATGGGTTTCTGTTGGAATTGGGTATGTTCTTTAATTGGCTTCTAGAATGAAGAGGAAATGTAGTGCCCAAAGGCTATCTGAAAACTGGAGAAAATTTCCTGAAGCACAGGATGAGACTCTGGACTGAGACGGGATGAAATTTACCATAGGATTATGTAAATCAAAACTTGAAATGAAGTAGGGAAAAGCAATGTAAATTCTAATAGTATTTTCAAAATGAAGTGGTAAATATTAGTGGTACAAAATTGGTAATGGAAACTGTTTTGGGGCGAAAACACAATGAAATCACTGGCATCTACTAGGAGGAAATGAAAAAGCCCCATTAAGATGACTGAGTTGAAAGTGCTGATGTATATCTGTGTCAGGACAGGAAAAGTGGTTGGCATTTCTTACTATTTTACTGGATATCCCTGTGTGTTCAGAGTTTACTAGGATTATCCATTACAGTATGTATAAATTTATCATGATCTTGAAATCAATAATAAAAGCAAGTAATTGGTTGTGCCTCAAATGAGTCAATTATTTTGAAGTATCTAGATCTAATTAGATTGTTAATTTATCAAATGTTTTCTTTTTAGGAAGTAGATAACTGCTTTAATAGTAAAACTAGTATTTGGAAAACTTAATTCCAAAACACATCAAAATGATGTAAACTGTATATTTTATTTAGCTTTATCTACACTATATGAAAAATGATAAATCCTATGCTACATGCCATTCACAACCATACTCTGTTTACAATTTTGTGCTTAAAAACAGCTACATGCTACATAATTTCAAATGGCCTTTCTCATTGCAGTGTGGTTATTTTTGAAATTCAATTTGAATTAACATAATTCTAACTGACATTTAGACTGGCGGGGCTTTATAGAAGGTACATTTCTCACAGTGTTAATTTTACCTGAAAACTGTAAGAATATATTACCATTAAGTCAATGATTAGATATGAAAATGCATTCAATTAAATTTAAAACCAAAATACCAACCAAATTTCAAGATAATTGAATTTAAATTAGATGGATTTGCATTCCAACTATCAGTTAACATTAGAAAAGTCAGCTATACTTGCATATAAGTGTATACTCCTGTAAAACAGGATCTGTTTTCATGACAAGTTCAGTCATTCAAATGTATCATATGCACAGCTGTATCAAATGAGTTTAGCTACATGCACTCAAAGTTATTTTATATTTTTTATAACAATCTAAAGTAAGCAACACAAATGCAACTATGCATTGCTGAATGACAGGGACACATTATGAAATAGGAGTAATTTGATTTCATTTCATGCAAATATCAACACATATGTATAGATATCCAAACTGTTTGACCAACCACATATTAAGGTTATGTAGTACATAGTCATGAGTCACATAATGGAAATATGTTTACTAATGAACTCAGCATTAAATCTGTTCCCTTAAAGTTGTCATCTGAGATGGAAGCTGAGTTAGTGGTTAGCATCACTTGATCCTCTTGCTGAGGACCCAAATTCAGTTCCCCAAACCTACTTGGTAGCTCAAAACTATCCATAATTCCAATTCCAGGGAATCCAACATCCTGTGACCTCTCTCTCTCTCTCTCTCTCTCTCTCTATATATATATATATATATATATATATATATATGGTGAATATGTATACATGCAGACAAATATTCACACACATAAAATGAATAAATAAATCTTTTAAAAAATATCATAATCTACTAATACCATACAATTCCTTTGGATAATTATTCTCTATTGTATTTACACAATGACAAAATTATATAGTGACACATTACTCGTAATAAGCATATATATATATATATATATATATATATATATATATATATAACACAATCCTTTGCTCCCAGTACATTTATGAACAAAAAATCAAAATGGATTTTAACCATCCAGAAGTTCACTGAGACATATAGAGATCTGTATTGGGTATCTAACATAATCTAGCTCAGTAAAATTTCTGTGAGTTTGATACAATCAAGTGATTTTTGTCTTTAAAATGTAATGCATATTAAATTGAGCAAACACACACACATGCATATGTATGTATGTGTGTTCTGACCTTGATTTTTTTGTGATCCTCTAATTTCAGCCTTCTGAGTACTGGGAAGACAGGTATGATTCACCATACCCAACAATGTGGTTTTACAGTCCACATTTCCTTATAAGTAGAAGGTTTTAATAATAAAACAAATACTACAGCAAATATCCAGGTACCATGTATAGGGGAGGTATTAGGTAGGAAAATATACACAATTGTAGCATGAATCTAAAAGAGTCTTATTAATAAAATCAAACCTCAGCCAGGTATTGGGGTGAACACTGAAAGGTCAGAGAGACAGAATAAGCCACAGCTAACCTCACCTGGCCAACTTCTCAGCTGGTCTTGTTTCCTCAGACTGGAGGCCTCTGAGTCTTCATCCAGAATGGGTCTCAGCTGAACTGGTACTAGAAGCCTGAATGCTTCTCCAGGCCAAATGCCTCTCCAGGCCAAATGCCTCTCCAGGCCAAATGCCTCTCCAGGCCAAATGCCTCTAGTTTCTGGTCCTCACGCCTTATATACCTTTCTGCTTTCTACCACCACTCCCTGGGATTGAAGGCTTGCTTTCTGGGATTAAAGGCGTTGGTCACCATGCTTGGTTGTATCCTTGAACACATGGATTTCTGCCTCTGGAATGCTAGGATTAAAGGCGTGTGCTACCACCACTGCCTAACCTCTGTTTAATATTGTGGCTGTTCTGTCTCTGACCCCAGATAAGTTTATTAAGGTACACAATATTTTGGGGAATACAATACCACCACACAGAATTATTTGTAACATTTTTTATGACTAACAGCATTGAGGTTTAACTCATACCAGCACCTCGCTAAGCATAAGCAATGCATTGCACAATGACAACAATATCTTTGTTATTTATTGTGTTTTAGAAATAGTAATTAGCTTTGTCATTGATGCAAAAATACACAGAAAAATCAACAATGGAGTAAAGGTTTATTTTGGCTTTTGTTTTAGATGTTTCAATTCACAATCACTAGTCCAATACTGCTAACCAATGCTGAGAAAGGATGCCATTAAAGAATGAGGTAGTAGAATAAAACTGCAACCTTTATGATGGTCAGGAACCAGAGAGGATTAGGAATAGGGTACAAGGTTAAAGATACACCTTTCTTTTAAAAAAAATATTTTACTATACTTATGTGTAATGGGACAGTTATGTGCACTTGAGTGCAGGTGCCTGTAGAGGCCAGAAGAAGACCCCAGATATGCTGGAACTAGTTTCATGTGATTGTGAGCTGCCTGATGTGTATAATGAGAATTAAACACGGTTCTCTTGTAGAGCAGTACATAATTTTCACTGATAAGCCGTCTCTACAGCAACAACAACAACAAAAAGTGTATCTTTCTAGATATGTCTCTAATGACCTGCTTCCCCCAATTAGTCCTGACCTCCTAGTTTACATTAACTGTCAATTGTATTGAGAATACATTGAGGGACTAATTAATTCCTTGATAAAATAAAAACCCTCAAAACTCAATCACTTCCCAAAGCACATGTACTTGTAACCAACCCTTAAACAGATAGCCTTTGGGAGTTATTTAATATTCAAACAATAACACTAGGCAATGAGAAAATGTGGCAATAATACTCCAAGATATTAATCTTTTGAGACTACTGCTGAATATGTGTATGTTGCTTATCAATAGGTGTTTTGTGGTGCATGACTCCAACTTATTCAATTTATAGTATGAATAGCATTGGTACAAAAATACAGATTTATAGTATGAAGTTATATGTGGAAAATAGGTCAATAAGTATTTTAATTATAAAATATTATAAAAAGAGGAATGAATAGGCTGAATTATATCAAGCCTTATCAATGTCCATTTAAAAATTATTTTGAACAGTAAGTTATTTTAATGACTTTTTTTGAACTTTATACAGGAACACTACACTTAAATCACCCCTTCCTCTTCCTTCCCACCTTCTAAATTCATGATATCTTCTTTAACTACTATTGTTATATGTACACGCAGAGAGAACCCACTAATTACATTTAACATTACTCACATGTACCTGTGTCTAACACTTAACCACTTGGAAATGGACAATCTATGTGTGTGCTTGTCCCTGGAAAGAAATAATTCTTCTTCTCTCACTGTGCATTGATGACTATAGTTCTTCATCTATGACTTGGATCATGTGGAGTATCCCTTGTCCACGTCAACTGGTGTTATTATGCTCCTATTGTTCAAGCAACTATATTTTTGAGATATCATCTTGCTAGTCATGCATTGGGGATGCTATCTAGAGGAAATTATCCTAGTTATCTGACTCTTACAATCTTTTCCCTCTCTTCTGCAATTTTACCTCAATCATAGGTGTAAGAATTGAATTGCAGATATATCAATTAGGTTTGGGTACTCCATAGTAATTTATTATTCACATTTTAACCAGTTGTGTATCTCTGCAATAGTACCCATCCGTTCCACAAAGAAGCTTCGTTAATGAGAGTGAGAGCTGCTATTTGTCTATGAGTATAGGGATGAGCATTTCGAATATAGTTGAAATTATATTACTTTAAGAAAATAGCAGTTGTAGATTCTCATCTAGGGTCTATGACAACCCAGTCATTTAGCAAAGTTTATAGTACCATCCAGGAATTCTATGGTTGAGTTAGCCTTAGACAGCTGTTACCTACTCCTAAAGGAAAAGTGCCACTTTTGTACTTGGGAATATCTTATAATCATGGCCATTGATGTGGTTCATAGGTTTTATACTTGAGTAAAACTATTGATTGCTGTTCTTCCCCTTTGTAGCTAGTCTAGAAGTTTTTGATCCTATGAGAGACAGTCTTCACAGAGGAGGTTTCCAAGTCAATTCTAGCCCAAATCATCCCAGCCCTGTATCCAAAGTGTGTGTGAGCTGTCTTTAGCAATAGGATCTTATCTTCATTTTTTTTTTTGGAGGGATCCAAGGCATGGCAGTTGTCCATATTGTCTTGGGAAACTAAATTTCTCTGACCAACAATTCAAAGGGAGATTTCTATGCTTGGGACTGAGGATTTTGTTAAATAGTGCATGGCTCTTGTTAGAAGAACCACTATCCTATATAAAGTAATTCTATTTTACATATGTATACAACTATATATGTATGCATATATGTATTTTAAGTTAACTCTAAAAAATAAGCTTCACAATGGCCTTTTGAGACATTCTTATTTTGTTTGGCTGTTTTTTGTTTTAATCTCTTCTCCCCCTCCGTCCCTCCTTCCTTCTCTGTATTTTCCTTATCCCTGGTATCCCTTTGTAGTTCCCATGTCCTACTCATCCATCCCGGGGTTCTTTCTTCCTCCCTCACAGTATGGATCTTTTCACTTTCTTGGTTTCTAATTACAAGTCACTGCTGAAAATAATTCAGAACTGGTCATTCCACTTGTTCATATCTCACAAACTTAATTGCTATCCTTATTAAAAATAATAGAATGCCGGGTGGTGGTGGCACACGCCTTTAATCCCAGCACTTGGGAGGTAGAAGCAGGCGGATCTCTGTGAGTTCAAGGCCAGCTTGGACTACAGAGCGACATCCAGGAAAGGCGCAAAGCTACACAGAGAAACCCTGTCTCAAAAAACCAAAAAAAAAAGAAAGAAAGAAAAAAAGAAAAGAAAGAAAGAAAATGGGGAAAAGGGCGACAGGGATATGGAGGAAGAAATATAGAATGAAACAGAAAATAAAAAAAGAAGAAAGATGAGAAGGAAGAAAAGAGGGAGAGAAGGAAGGGGAAGAAAGGAGTGGGGGGGATGAGGAACAAAAGATAGAAGGAAGGTCTTCACAGAAGAGTTCTATCTAACGTAACACAGGGCATCTCTTAGGAAAAAGTCACAGCACGGAATATGAATAATAGACCCCTTTAAGAAATGTGACTAGAAAATATCATCCT